>JAQIXQ010002340.1:0-10919 GCA_034700485.1 Pseudosinella alba | reverse complement strand
TTGATCCGGAACCTTGAGATGTTAGGGCTCACAGCAAATATGAGCGCCCAGGTCTTGTATCCGATCGTCGAGATGAGCCTCCCCAAGGCAGTACTCACAGCGTGGCAACACAACCCCGGCTACAAAGATGAGCTGGATAAGCTCATGGCATTCCTCCAGGAGGAGGTAATATATGAAAGGGAGCGCTTCCATGCGAACCTTCATGTACCTAAAGCCTCAACAGCAAAGGAGGCAGACAAAGATAAAAGTAAGAAGTCCAAATCAACTCCATCCACAACCGCCTTTCACGCCGAAGGGGAATCTGGAGGAGAGCACTGCTCATTTTGCAGTAAGGACCATTGGGCTGGGAAGTGCGATGAGGCTTGGAAAATGACCCTGCAGGAACGAGCGGAGCGACTCAGCAGAAACGGAGCCTGCACAGCTTGTTTAAAAACGGGACATGCCGTTAAGGATTGCACCAGGTTGGACAAAGTAAGCTGCAAAAGATGCCAGCAGTCCCACCGCCTCATAATGTGCCCAACACCAAAACCAAAGTCCAAAACCGGAAGTGGGAAGAAGGTTACAAGCACTAACTTGAACCGAGCGGAGCCAGAGGAGGAGGATCCGTCTGATGTGGAACAGGACCCCCCTGTGCAGTCAACCTCAAGTTCCTTCAATAATTTTGTGGATGATGCAGAAGTGCCCCTCCAGATAATCCCACTCATCGTGACTGGAGCTGATGGGAGAACGAAGACAGTGAGGGCCCTGTTGGATACGGGCTCACAGAAATCGTACATAACAGCAGCCCTTCAGGAAGAACTTCAGTTTGAGAAGATGGGGGAGGAGTACTTAACTCATCAACTGTTTGGAGGAATTAGTACGAGCCGACAACGCCATCTGAAAGTTATGCTCCATGCTTCGGGAGTAAGGACAGCAGCACCAGCACATTTCCAAGTTTGGTGCATTCAAACAATTTCTGGGAGGCTGGAGCCCCCACCGGAAGGAAATTACTTGATTGAGTTCAGGAGGAAAGGGGTGGAGTTTCTACAGCAGTTGAATTCCGACCCAGTGGAAGTGCTTATCGGGAATGATATAGTCCCCCGCCTGTACACCGGGAGGATCGTGGATTTGGGAACCGGCCCTGTCGCAATGCAGACAAGATGGGGATGGGTGTTGTGTGGAAAGATCCCCCATATCCAACTACCGCAACCCATACGTGATTCAACCCGTACCATGACGGTTACGCATTCTTTGCTAAATATCCCACTGTCAAGTCTTTGGGAACTGGACTCTCTCGGAATCCAGGATGAAGCTGCAACACAATCCAAGATGGAATTAGCAGCATTAACCCAGCAACACTTTGATGACACGGTTTCCAGAACAGAAGAGGGAAGGTATCGAGTTACTCTCCCATTCCTCTCCGGATCATCAGTTTCCCGAACAAGGTTATCCTGCTCCTTAATCCCTTCCCTATTTTTCCTTCCCCCTGGGGAGCCGGTCGGGAGGAGGCCTTGATGCACTTGTCGACGGATAAATCAAATGATACGGTTCGAAAACCACTGGGCACTGCGGACAAATGACCAATTTGGAAATTAAAAAGTGATATTTATTTTTCCCCGATAGATTCAATCCCAGAATTAGAACAAATTATATAACCCGACAATTAATTAGCTATCAAATTAAATTTACTTACAACAAATTATTTCCTCCCCTTGCTACTTATTGCTATACAAGAAAAAAAGCACTTGGCTTGGTTTGGTTGTACATCCAAGGATGATGAAAATGAGAGTGGTGGATAAAAGTGGGCCGATATTGGAAATCTGGCCGAAAGAAAGGAAGACGCTACTTCTTTGCCTCCAAAGTGGGGGCAGCTACTTGTTTAATATTGATTGGTTAACATAAGCTTTGGTGGATCTCAGGTGAGGCCTCCACCACCGATTTGAACTAGAAAGTCTGGGAAGACTTTGTTAAAAAATGTTACATGACAAAAAAAAGGGAATAGCGTTCATGAAAAAAGAGGGGATTTTGGCTATGTCTCTGATAGCGGGGATAAATAGTAAATATAAAGTCTTGTCATGGAAAATTTCAAGACCCGAGATGCATTCTCAACTTCTGTTAAATAAAATGTTGAACGAAACGTGGGTGGAGATTTGGGAGGATATGAAGCTACTGATTACCGATGTACCGATTTTTATGTTGTTTTAAGAGTTTCAGTAGTGTTGTTTATGTGCTGAGGCAATCAAGCTATATCTTCTGATTGTCGAAGTGCACCTGGTCTCGAAATGTGCTGGTAAAAACCCTCATATATAAATTAAGGGTAAATTATTAGTGTCCATCAAATGCATTTTGATTAATATCGAGTAAAATATTATCTTCATTGTTCGGAGCGAATGAGAAACCAGACTTGAGCAAGTGCAATGAAAAGAAAGGAATGGCTACATAAAATATTTGCCTCACATTGTTGAAGGCTTCTCAATGAGGGTTCATGGCTCCCCTCCCTATCGCTTCTGGGGGGATAGCAAACGGGAGGAAATATTCATTTACGATCTTTATGACGCCTTGGACATGATTGGAGCAAGGGATACGGTGGAGGTCGTCGATTAGTCGGGATAATGGATGGCAGTACAGATATGGAACTAGGAATTTTGGGGAATTTGTCGATGTTTTCAGCGGGGCTGCTGGCTGGGATGCTGATGCTGGCACAAGCCAAGCCAAAGGTGATTTTCCAGATAGTATATACAAAATATATTTTTGAAGGCATTGCAAATTACAATACAAACACTAATCATTAATAAATTAACGTAATTGTAAGTAATTTAAACTTATACTTATTTAACAAATTCTAAGTGAAATCGTTCAACAATTGTGATATCAAATTTCAATCGTACACTCATTAACTCCATTATTCCAACGGCAATAGCACTCACCCCTAAAAAGGCAAAGAGATTGAAGGTAGCTTGGAAATGCTGAAGACTGAGAGGTCTCTCCCGAACTGTCTTTATTTCATACAGATCAGTTCCTTTCAAGTTACCTGAAATTATCCTCAGGAAACAACGCTGTTTCCGGAGGTTCTCTAGGATCTCCTCTCTTACATTCTGATCATGTATCCCCAGGTATCTCGGGATCCTTTCAGTGTCAGGACAGGTCCGATAAGTATGCATGAATTTCCTTATCCCGTCAGATATGCCGAAAGCTTCCAACTGGGCTAGAAAGTCGACAAAATACCTGTGAAAATAATTTTTCTTAACGGACCACGGCTCTACTAGCTGATACCTTGGAATGGGAATGGGCTGGGAGGTGACGACATCCGACAAATAGCTCCTGATGAATTGGGCAATCCCCACTGGCTCTGTATCAATCACGGCCAAAGTCGAGACATTTGTGTTAAAAAACTCGAATACCCTTCTCCCACCAGACCATTTTGGGGGGCCTATGTTCATTTGAATCATTTCAGCTTCAACAAGAGAAGAGATTCGGTTTGAAAAGTTTATGTAGAGAAGGGAATCATTGAGGGTCTCATACTCCATAGGATAATCAATCCCGGGCTGGCCTCGCATCACAGAGTCAAGCAATGTTCTTCTTATCAGTGGTGGATGGGAGTTTGTCTTCTGATCATAGACAACTTGCTTGGCAATGAGCACCTTGCACTCATTCAACATGCCAGATAAAGACGTTGGCCACGACGGATGCTCTCCCTCCGTTAGAAATGCAAATATCATTCCCTTGTAGGCATTGACCCCGATAATCAACATGAGGAGCCAGATCACCCAGCACAACAGCGTTGCTCTCGTCGACTTGGACCGGAATTTCAATTTCTGTTTCTCCAGGAAACTAAAAATAGAGGCAGGAGATTGGTCCAGAATACTGGAAAGTGTGGCCATCAAGATGAGCTGAAGAGTCTCCAAGCCTTTCCCTTTCCCACCCACTTTGATAAGTGAGGCCATAATGAAGGCCAAAGTTGTAAGGAGGATGGAAAGCCACACTTCCCATTGGAATGGTTTGGCGAATGCCGAGAAGGATGATGATGACCGTTCCCCTTCCCATCTGAACACAATGAAGGAATAAGGGGAATACTGGATGTCGTAGGAAAGCCACTCCTCATCTCCATAAAATTCGTTCACGTATTGGCTAAAGAAGCTAATGTACAAGTTGGACATGGCTGATGAGACATATCCCGCAGTTATCTTCTCATCTGGGTTATAAGTGAAATTAAATTTCTCCCGGAGGAGTTGATAGATGAATAGATTCCATTGATGAGGGATATTTCTGGGCCTGTATTGGGTCGTCAACTCCCAATCGTATTCGTGGCCATCATAGTGCATGATATAGGACATGTGATGGTTCATTTCAAAAAATCTTCCGTTGACATTTGAAAATATCATTTGTTTCCAAGCCGCGGGGGAGGGGAGTGTGAATGTTCCTGAAGGAGACTCCCCGATTACATTTTCGGGCTTGCAGGGAATGCAGATTCTGGTGGTGGATGATAAGTTTGCAATCTGTAAGATGTATCCTCGTGCAAACAAGTCCGGCAGTCGGTAAGAGTCAGAGTAGAAGTGGACCCTGCTTTCAATTTCCGAATTGGTGTAGCTTGACCCATGTCGATTGATGAAGTAGATCATGTTATGGGGCCACTCCGCCTTTCGGGATTCTAACATGAAAACGTACAGCCCCCAATACCTGTTGTTCCCCTCTTGGTTCTGGATGAGGAGGTCATCCTCCATGTAGCAATGAGTGAAGCATTGTGCGAACCGGGAGGGGTGTTGGTAGCTTGTTTCAATTTCGAACCCACCCCTCCCTTTTAGCCTGGAGCCCGGGACTTCTACCAGGGAAAGTATGGACATAGTTCCCCCGACTGAGATGGCTGCAGCGATGATTGCAATCGCATCGTCTGCATCAGTCCTGGTGCTGGTGTGGAATTTGAAGTGACATGGGAGAAAGTAGGTTAGGGAAGATTCAACCGCCAATGTAGCCTCTGATAATGCCGAGCTTCCAGTATGAATCCAACAAATCCAAAGTAATGCAACGGTAATTATGGACATTGTACGAGTATGGGTTGTTTCAAATAGGATTTCTTGACAAGGTGATATTTTCTCTCACGGTGAATTATTAACTGTTCAAATCCAAAAATTAGTATAATCGTTGGCAAGTAGCTCAAATACTAATGGCCCCACAAAGAAGGTATTTATTTCAAGTTGCAAGAAACAGTATTTGGTAAAATTGGGTGAGTGAGATTCTCTCTCCATGTTCATTTGTCATGCTAGAATGAGGAGTAGTCATCGATGAATGGTCTGAAAATGTATCGTCAGCATTTAAGCGAAATACATACATGTCCACTTAAGTCTAATAGTGCTCCACCATGGTCTTTAGTCTTTGCTGAATAAACCATTGACATTAACACAGTTGTGAATTTTCATGTGGATTAAAATATTTTCCCGTGTGCGATGATCCTTATCTTACTCAAATACCTACTTATATTCAATGACAAGAATCTCCTTAACTTATCACTGAGCATGCTCGAAATGAACAATGCCTTGCTCCTTCTGTGCTAGGTGGATGACGTATATGGATGCTTGTCTTCAAAAATTCATTAGCAACCACTACCGTAACTTTTACTTACCTTTTGTCCTTCACGAATCATTTACGTTCACTTTGATGCCTTCATAAAAAGATTATTGGAAAAAATCGCAAACGAGCAAATCGAGTACATACTAACACATAGCATCGAATGCTATCGGATATGCAATAATAAACAATTTTGTTTAACGATGTCGTACAACTCGTACATTTTTTACTATTACTCTTTATTGCAAACCAGCAAGAACATAAAGTAATTCAATGTTCACTGCAGATATTATATAGGGACGTAAAGACTAAAGCTATTGGGGCATTGTAAGAATCGACCAATTTAATAACAATAAACAAATAAATAATAACTCATATATGTCCATTTCAAACTTTGACAAACCATAAATGATTTTGTTGAAAACTTGTCAGACCTAAACACAGAAATAAAATATTTAAAGTTTGACATCGGCCTTTGACCCTCTTCCGCTTATCAGATTTTGGTCATCTTCGAAAGGGCTATGGAATGTAGGGGAATCCTTCTGGATAAAATCAGCCAAAATCAAATTAACTCAACATTTTAAAATTTAATTGACATTTGGGGTTGGGAACTGTGTTACCCAGGCATTTATATTAGTTAAATATTAATTAAGCAGTAAATCCTTTTAACTTACCAATATTAACTTCTGGATTAAACTAACAAAACTACCACGAAGTTCTAATAAAATGTTCGTAAACACAAAAAAAATGCAACCTAATTTTAGACATATGTATATACCTATATCTTAAAGGAATAAAATGTATTGTATAATTTAGGTAATGTAAATCAGGAGGGAGAATTTCACCTGCTGGATGAGTGATTACTTAAATGAGAATGAGAATAACATCCCATGTCCGAGCAAACCCAATTTTTTCATATAGTCTTCTTTAACTAATCGTAAGTAAGCATAATTATTTTGTTCCATACCACTTGTGCACGCGTCAATTTAGTGTCTTTCTCTATATGACTTGTCATAGCTGAACATTATGACCGAAGCAACCCTTCTTGAATGGTATGATTATGTCCATCCAGATAAGCTGCTTCGGTCATAGAGCTCAATCAGGTTTGCTTCGGTCATCATGACCGAAGCAATTATAATTCAATCATTGTCTAGTCTGAATCGGGTAGTGGCTGATACTCTTGGACAATGCAAATTTAATTTGATTGGCAGGACTTCTACTTCAACTTGGGTAACATTTTTCATGAACATGATAAAGGTTATTATGAAAATGTCCATCAACTATATGAACTGCATGATACAGGATTGCTTGCCCACCTAACTAAAATAACGAGTAGCCCCGATTTATTATGCAACTTGTTAAGTACAGAAATTTCTAACCCGGAACAATCCAGCTTTGATTATGGAGTCTGCCATGTACGTACGTCATATGTCAATAAGTTGTAAGTTACAACTTAATTATTTGATTATCTCTTTGCTCATGTAGATTGAATTCAGTTATATAAATGATTATGATTTACTTTAAAAAGAAAATTGGTATAAATAGGATGAGCACCGCTAATTAAAATCATTACAGTAGCCAACTTGTTCTTACTAACAATTAAATTCTTACTGACTAAACTAGTTTACTACTCGCAAGCACGTCAACATGGGTGTTAAGTTCCAATTTCTGGTGGTGGCTCTTCTCATGAGCGTAGCCTTTATGTTGTCGGAGGCCATGCTAAGGGGACCTGACGGGAGACGTATTAACCGAAACAATCAGATTCAAAAGCGTGAGTAAATGCATGCAGTAGGAATTCTAACTAACCGGTACTATTTTTTAAAAGTTGACAGGCTGATTATATAATTTTATTTTTGTTCAGAGCCCGCCAATCCCGTACCCATTGACATTGGTGGCGTCGAAGGGAAGTCGTATCACGTCCAGTTTTTAGTTGGGATGGTAAGTGCATAGTAGTTCAGTTCAAAGTTATTAATAGTCAATTAAATGTCCAGCCAACTAATTGATGTGCTTTTTTTAATTACCAAATAAAACTAAAGACGTGGTTTGAAGCTCGGGACTATTGCGAAAATCGGTCCTTGCAATTAGGCACCGTCGAAACGGAAGTCCAACTGAATTTCTTGATTGAAGCGCTGATTCCTTTCGGACGCAACAGTAAGTTATTCACTAATTATCATCTAAAAGGTAATCGAGTGTTGTTGATTGGTTTAATTAATCGAAAAGTTTCTGATATGAGTAGTGATGTGGACGGCCGCAAGAGAATCCCGCCAATCTGCGATGTTCGTTTGGGATGGGAGTGATGGTCTCCAGCCAAATGCCTCCGTGTTGCCAGTTTGGGGAGATCAGAAATATTTCCTACCTTATCACCACTGCGGCGCCTTCTGGGCCAATGGGAATTACTCCCAGTTTTGGACTGACACGTGCGAGGAGAATTGGCAGGTGTATGCATTGTGCCAATCAGAAAATGCATAATAATTTACTTATTAATTTATCAATACATTCCTTGTGCAAACATTTGATTATTTTATTATTTGTTATCCGGGAACATGCACTTAAATTAATTAAATAAATGCAGATTTGAAGCTGCGAAACAAAACAAGTTTGATTATTTTAGTATGTGGCAATTCTGACGGACTAACATAGCATACTCTAGCCTACCCATCATACATAATACATCATAAATTATTTTACTTTCAGTCATGCACATCAACTCAATCACCCTGATTACATGATTTGTTTACTTTAATGTTTATAAAGTAAAATAAATTCTGAAGTTAGACACATTGAAGATATGTACGATATTTTCCTTTCTTTCACCTGTTCAAATTTTAGTTTTAAATATTCAGCAAAATAAAACGTATTTTATTTCGTTCGTGTTCATTCATTTTTTTTTGTAATTTGATCAGATCCTTTATCAATTATCATTATTCCGGAAGTTTGTCAATGGAATGGCTATGTTTTAAATGCCGATTGGATTCAGACAAGTTTTGTCAAATTGTATCCCGACATATCATAGACAAAATTATTATTCGTTATCTCTCATTTGCCATCTACAGACAAATGGCAATCAGAGTCGGAAATTGAAATTCTGCGGCGACGCCACCCTGATAATGAGAATAAGAAGATCGGTGCTCGTTTCTTAAATTGTAATGAGCTTCATAAAGTATCATAGTATGACAGGACAATAACAAGTAATTTAACCAAGAGACAAACTACAGACTAACTACTTTACTTCTGAATGAACCGATAACTGGAGATAATGACGGCACGTGTGCATAGGTAGTTTAATTTTCCATTTTTAATTACTTCACCGGATATCAGTATATGCGGAATAAGGCCAATTTTAAAAAATCCACATTCCATCTCACTCAAGTATTCCTTTAGCAATGAAATGTTCTTACTGGTTGACATTGGGTTTGAAAAGCCAAGATTTAGTTAAAATTGAGACTCTGTATAGGATTCATACATTTACTTCTATACGAATAATTTTATGCTAGTTTCCAATAATTTAAATTGACGAGATGAAGCTCTCAATCAGAATGATACATTTTTGTTTCTGGCGAAAGGCTTTAAGATATATTCTTCTCCCCTTCATTTCATTGTTGGTAACGGCAGCGTCAGGTGTAGATGGTAAATCACATCACCCCAACCAACTTGATCTGTGGCTCATCACAGAATTCCAAGAGTGTACCATCCAGATTCTCGGAAGTCCCTCCGCATTCCGCTCCGGTCTCAATTTCTACGCATCCCGGAATCCTATCGTAATTGATATTTACGAGTTTTCCATTGGTAACGTGGGAAGATACAATCTGAATGAGCTTCAAAAGGGTCCCGATGATGCGCACACCACTCCTTTCTCAAAATTCTTTCCGAAATATGTCCCTTGCGTGGTTCAACTATTTTACCCCTTCGAGTTCAGATACAATCGCGCGTACAGCTACAAACGCACGTATGTAAAGGATGTTATCGACTCAATCCATTACGTCATCGGCGGCATGATTGCATCAAACGAGAATCCCGACTATCTTGTCTACATTTTCCCGTCTTTGGATAAAATGATTTCCGTCGCCGAACTCTTGAAAATTCGACTAAGCTATAGCGTATCCACTATCACGTCCGTTCCGCTCCTCGCAGTGGTTCCGGGCACAATCCGCATTCTTCGTTTAACTCATGATCCTCGTTACAGTAGTGACACGACTTTACGTTATTTCATGCGGGATAAGCTTTACGGCCAATACGACAGTGATTGGGGTTTCCGGGGTTTTATTTCAAGGGCTATTGTCTCCCGCAGGGACCTGGAACAGGTGCTGGAAGGATGGGAACACAATTTACATGGAAGCCGCATCCGCCTCAAAAACTTTTATCCATACCCTCACACGGACAGTTGTAGTCTTTTCAAAGCCGGACTTTTCACAGAAACTATATTCTGTGTTGGACACACACTCTCGCAAAAGTATAACTTTTCATTGCCATATGATGAAAATGAGTTAGTTGGGTACATGGGAGCGGGCTCAGTCATGGGCCGACTTGGAGTCAATACCAGTTTCCTGTTGACCAGACAATATGCATTAAAGAGCATTTGGATTCCATATGGGTGTGAGTATCGTAGGTACATAAACGTCAACTTCGTGAGTCGCGAAATAGCAGTCGACTTCCTTGCAATGCTTTGGCCATTCGATTTGCCAAGTGCACTCCTATTTCTCCTTGGCAATGTGGGACTTGCGTTATCCTTATATTTAGTTAAATACATCTACGCTCCAGACAATACATGCATTTTTAACATAAATACCTTTCCAACGAAGTCACTCCTTGCACAAGGCGACGGTTCTGTCATCGCATTAGCTCGAAAGAGCATTATTGGCGGCTACTTCCTGCTGACCCTGTGGCTAATTCCGGTTTACAAAATCGGGGATGAATACTGTGGCTCCATATATTCAAGCATGACCTCCACCCCTATCCAACATATTCCAGATAACATGATGGACCTCGTATTGAACACCGACTTAAGCGACATACGCTATTTTACAACAACCAGCCATTCTTACCAAGGTCGACTATACTCTACATTGAAGGACATGGTCTTGGCTGACATGATTTACAATGGCGAAGATAACATCATGACCGAATTTTTAAGACTCTTCCGGCACAGAATCGCCTTCATTTATAAGAACGTATCAGAGATCATCCAAAACATAACGAAGAAGCTTCCCGTGGATACCGAGTTTGGTATGATGGAAATGTCCCATAAATTTACAATGGTCAGCTCGGAAGTTGACATGGACATATTCATGGGTCTGATGCGGAAAATGGCTAACTTTTTTATACTGAAGAATAATCGGGAAAGCATGTTCAACACCAGGGGAGCCTGCTGTTGAACAAGC
>JAQIXQ010002339.1:0-10926 GCA_034700485.1 Pseudosinella alba | reverse complement strand
AGATGTATATTCTGGCATAGCACCGTTTGTGCTGCACCTGAAATCCTTTCCATGTTAGTTGGTAAATGCACAAAATATTTTTTGTTTCATATTTTCTGCTGAAAAGTGCGTCGAATGTTTTTTTTCAAGGTTGTTTTTCAAAATCTTTGTTTCGGCTCAATTGTCAGCAATTTGGATAGGTTCAAAATAATTCTTTTGGTATGAAAATGGCGAGCGTAGCGAGCCTGAATTTTTTAAATATTAACATCAAGTAGTTCAATTTTTGATATATTTCAAATTTCAAGAATTTCATATTCGTTGAAATTGGGAGGAATTTTTAGACAATATCGGGAGATAGACCACATTGTCTGGGAAAAGTCATCTGGAAAAAGTCACATAATGGGGCGAATTAAACACAAAATCCCATAAAACTCTGCTACCAAATTCTCTCCGTCAAGTTTTAAATCCAAAATTAGGTGCCGTTGGAACAGTTCCAAAAATTAATATATGGCAAATCAGGCCCTGCATAAGCTAACGAGCTTTTCATATGAGTATGACTATTTTTTATATTCAGGAATAGCTTTTTTTTTAATTTTTTTCTTCAAGTTTTGAATGTTTTATTTTTGCTAAGGCTTCCCGGCCCCTCCGGTACGGCCTTTCGGTGGTACGGCCTGGAGCAGACGCTCCAGGCGGCTCCACCCTGGGTACGGCCCTGCCCACATCGTCGTGGACTCGTCGAGTCGTCTACGGCAATCCAGAATATGTGTGAAGAAAAAGCCAGGAAATGTCTCCCCTAATTTCAGCTATAATTACGCACTCAATGCTGCCGAGAATCATTGAATTAATCACTACTGATATCTATGTCTGGAATAAGTCCGTGGACCACCCACCAAGCCACGAAATATTCAGCAAAGGTTCGATGAATAAATCTGGGAGCACTTGATGTGCTGGATGCCTCCAATATGCCGACTTTTAGAATTTCTTACATGTCAATGGGACAAAATAAATGTTTAAATTTTGGAAACATTTCCGGGAATATTAGTTCCAAGCTCAAAGCGGCATGCATATCCTTCAACCTCCCTATCTCAATCGTACTACTTTTCTTGTGAAACTTGCGATTAATCAGGGCCTCGTACATGGATGTAACTGAATTAATCAGCAGCTAAGGAAATGCAGAATTATCGGCATCTGCATATGCTTGGGCCTCATCTGCGTAAACTTCACCGATCAGTAAGCACTGAAGAGGGACTCCGGCTATATCGCTGTCATTTGCGTTCATGTTGGATTTCAGAGTGGTCAAACAATGATTAGCAAACCTGGAGAGTTTCTCCTTGAAATCATCCTCATTTGACTTACCATTGTCCAGCCAGTATGATGTAAGGAACCTTGATTGGTCGTCACCCGTGAATGGGTTGATGTGAAAACCAATTGTGTTGAGGTTGACTTCCAACTTATCTAGCAAATGTAATCGGGTTGTCACCCAGAGCCGGATTGATTGACAAGTGCTGATTTGACGAAGCAAGCCAAGTGCATATTCCAAGTCGGTAGAGTCCACTTCATCCAAGCCGTCAAGTAGCAGCTCAATTGTGATTGAGGATGATTCCTCCTTATCGGATTTCAGCAGCGAGTGTAGCAGAGATTCGATGTCGAATTCCCTTGTTCGTTTGATGATCTCACCCAAGACGAGGAATACGACAGTTCTCTCTGGATATTGCACCTTAAGGCGTCTTCCAATCTGAGCTAGGAATATCGATTTGCCCATCCCTGGTCCGTCAGATATGCAAACTGGAGAGTTGGAGTTTGGTTCAAATTGACCACAAAAGTCCTCCTCATTTAATTCAATTTGTTCTTTGTCAATGTAGTTATGTTTCAGAGAAATACCGCCACTCGAGCGTATCCACATCAGCCTCTTATCGACAAACCTGAGGCAGTGCACATGCTGCTTGGCATAAACCAGCTTACAAATCTTGTCAAAATGAGTTGGACTGTCCAGAATCATGTACTTGACTGTGATGGATCCCTGCTTTACCTCATTTGTGGAATGGTCCGTTATCTTATCCTTGGCTAGTCGGCTCAATTCATGCCTCTGAATCCCACTGATAAGTAAAATATCGGTTTGGCCATTCTCCAGTATTTTCGTCGAAATTCTGTTCTTTGTTATAACTCTTCTGTTGACGTAGTAGCTTAAGCTTGATGGGAGTGTGTCGGTGGGTTTATCTCGGAATGGTTATGGTTTAACTCGCAATGGTTATGTATATTTCGTACCACTTTTGCTTCAAGGTCACAGTCAAGTCCGTCCAAGTAATGGTGTGATAAATTGAGTCCGACAGAGAGAAGTGATCACCAATGCATTCTGTAAAGTTAACAAACATCTTATTACTTAAGTATGTCCTCCAATTTGCAGAGTAAATTGTGCAAATTAGCTTGACTTATAAACTTACTGATAGTTTCATCTGCTTTGCAATCTCACTCCAGTACGAGCATTAACACGATCAATTTTGCGTTACTTCCCTTCATCCCCACCCCACCCATTGTTCCAGGACTTCGTTAATTAAATCTGAATAGGTAATTTTGCCGAGTCGTAAATCATTTTGCAATGTTTTGATCCCCGCACTCGAAATCCCCAGACCCATTGCCAAGGACGACCAGTTATCCATGAGGTGAGCATCTTCCCGTAGGATTGAGGTAATGGTGTTGATGGGGCATTCTGAACACAATGAGATGAAACGTATATTTAGATATACAAAAAAGATAACAATTTATTATTATTATTATGCTTAATTACCAAGAGTCCCCACCACGAGGTCTGGAGCATTCATGCTAACGTATTTCTACAGAAGCCAACAAATCGCGAATTGGTTTTATATTTAAAACGTGGAAATGAATTTTGACTGAAGTTAAGCTTTTAACTTCTCTACCTGCAACTAAACTGGCAATATAATATTAAAACAAGATTATTATCGCATTACTTTTTAAAGTTACAACATAAACAAAATCCAGGTCCACGGTCCACCCTAGATGCTAATTGGACGCTGGATACCCATGCTTATCTTTATCATTTTTATCTCTTTTTGAAAGCTGGAGTGTTTTACTGGATCCACACGTCACGTCAATCTTATCAAGTCAGGCAGATTATCAAAATGTGTGAGATTAGTCTGAAAAAAAAAATATGAAAATTGCTTAACGGATGAAGCCAGGACCGTGCTAGCTAATGGACACAGACATAGATATTTTAGCAGTGCATAATATCCGATCCCTCTAAAGTGGCCATCGTAAAGCGTTTTACTTTCTGAACCTTGTTGAGGCAGTCTGGACTACATATTGTTTGTATGTATAATACGTTATGGAGTTGCAGAATAGGATATTGCTATTAGAAAACATTATCGGATTTTTGCCATTAATCAATCCGTAAATCAGTCAGCAAAACACGGACATGTATGGGACAAATTACGTTTCTTCAAGTAGCGGACTGCATTAAGCAGTTCATTGACCTTATCATTGCTACGATGACTGAATGGAAGGATTTACCTACCTATAGGGAATTATGCCTAGTCATTCCTATTTATTTGGAAGAGATATAGACAGTGGTTAATCGTGGGCAGGGTGAAATGCAGACAGGGGTTCATATTAGGATGGATGGCAATTAAAAGAAGAATTGAGTTATGATGTATATTTATATAGATTGGGCTCTTGAAGCTAATCAAAGAATTTTTATTTGATTGTGTTAAATAATGTTATGTTGAATCGGCTAATAAAACTAAACAAACAAATTTAATGAATCCTCCCGGGTATTTGTTCTGTAAATAAACCGAAACAGCAAAATTCAAATTGGAGCTCCAGGCAAGCCATCGTAAGTCCACCTACAAGGGGGATGAAGTCAAGGTCACTTATTCTGTTATGCTGCTGCTGTGATTCTGGAGACTGGAACGCATCGAATCACCATCATCATTTGACTTTGACATACTAAAATAAATATATTTTTCAGTAGCCGAGTAAATATCCTATGTTATGTTTAAACAATTAATCATGTTTCTGGTCACCCCTTCTTTTCATTATGATATACAGATTATAAATTATTTATAGTAGCTAGTGATAGTGATCCATTTATATAACGATGCCGATTTTATTTAATAGTAACTTAGTTATATTTTAAATAACTTAATGTGTTCAGTCGGCGAAATTAAATAATTGCTTGCACATTTGCTAAAACTTTCATTTTCATTCAAAACAAAATTGCTTTTATTACACTTTTACAAAATCATTTCATTCGACATTGTTATAATAATACAATTAACATCTTTTTATCCCACACATCTTAAACACCAAATATTAATGTAGATACATTTTGATTGTTTTTTTTTTTAGAAATATTGGTTCCGTATCGGTAAATGTTAAGCGGTATCGGAGAACAAACTGATGTTGAGGTTGGGCGTTCAGGCATCTCATTACCAATATAGAGATAGGTTTACGAGTTGAACGTTCTTCTGGATAAGGGCTTCCTTAGCTGCAACCTCCACCTGTACATTTGGTTTAATGTATGCTGCAAAATAATTGTAAAGCAATTTATAAAAAGTTGATCAATATAAGTACCTCTTTCGCTTTCCGAAAACCAATTCGACGAAGACGATCCAATTTCAAGAATCCATGATACAAGGACGCACTGGTCAGGGTGGAATTCCAGGCAGTGAATTCCTCCAACTCTAAAAGGAGAAAACATTCCATAATTAATATAGGCTTACGGAGAATCATTTGCCGCAAATGAATCAATAAAAACTCATAAAATTGACATACTTGTAAGGTCAGTAACGTTCGAATTAACGACCTCTATTTTTTTCTCAGTTCCACTTCCACATCCTCTGATCTCCATCATTCCAGTCACTCCCGCATCCGTCAAGCAGTCACCGTAAACGCACAGAGTCTCCAACTCCCGCCACTTCTCACAGACAATGTCGAACTGCCGGTCATTCAGGTACATGGAGAGCTTCTTCACGTTGGGCATCTTCCTGACCAGCCATCGAAGGTCGTCCTCCATGAAAACGAATTGGATTGCAAGCGTGCTCAGCTTGGGCAACTGGACATCCTCCAGGTCGAGCCCGAAGGTGTTTGAAATCAAGTCCGTAGCCATGGCTCGGGGTGTGTCTTCATCCGAAAGAAAAATGGCGTCGTCGTTCTGGATGCAGAGTTTCTCAAGGTTCGGCGTATCTTTCAGCAGCTCCAAGGTGCTGCAGAATCCCTCTGACATTGTCAAATGCCTCAGATTCTCAAGATGGAGCCCAAATGGAAAGTCGCAGCGTGGGGAAGAGTTCAAGAACACAGCTAACTCTGTTAGCGTGTTAGCACTGGACTCAATAATATTCTGGAAGTGGATCTGGCTCAAATTACTCGAAATCAATCGGAGAGAACGAGCTGGGATACGGAGCTCCAGGAGAAGTCGCATAATCTCTTCATCTTCACCATTAGCTGGTAGACGTTCTGAGGATAAGTCCAACGGATGGTCAGTGATAAACTCCCTGAGGGGCAGCTTATGGGGGGCTTCTGCTCTAACTTCCTTCACGGCTCTGAGGAGCAGCAGAACTTGGGTGTGCTGTCGGTTCTCCTTACCGCCCACCTCGATGGACGTCAAGTGTGGGAAATGAGAGAGTAGCCTGGTGTAGTTTATTCCTACTCGTGGTATGGTGTTGGCCGCTCGCTTATCTTGCTTGTAGATAAGCCGAAGGAACTTCAAGTTCAGGTGCTCGCCATAGATAGGCTTTGGATTAGAGACGGGGACGGGATCCTCATGATAATCTTCACCCTCATCATCAGGAGCAGCTTTGTTCCGGTTAGTCACAAAAGCGAGGTCTTGTAGAATGAGCGCCTGCAGATTGGGACATGAGTGGACGATGACTTGGACTAATTGCTCATGGTCAGTTGGGCTGATGTCCACTATCAACTTGGTCATTTGGCTGCCGACCCCATGCCAGAATCTTGCTAAATCGGTATTAGCACCAACAGCACCCACATTCCCTTCTTGGAAAGTCCAGCGCGCCAAATGAAATTGTCGAAAAGGCTGGATAAGACAGTTTCCCTCCCAGAAATCCATAAACTGGCCGAGTGTAGTCCGTTCTTCACCCCTCAGGTAATATTCGGATTCGTCTTCAAGGCCCATCCTGCGGATCCTTACGGTTGTCTTGGAACGCCAAGTGGATAAGGAGAGGTCACGCCAGGTCCGGCAGACAAGTCGGTGGGTGGCCAGTGCACTCGGGAGCATAAACTTGAATAGGTGCCCCAGGATCTAAAATATAATTTAAAAAGGAATGTCATCTTTAGCTTTTGAAATCTATTCAAGTGCAATGACAAATGACTGATGACATTTACCACTTGATCCATGAGAGGGTGAATCCCGTCTCCGGCATCCCCATCTCCATTTGCGCTTCCACCCTCAAGATCTCTTCCATCATCAGGGGTTGGACTACTGTCACTGCTGGCTTGACCTCCACCAACTTCACTGGTTTGGTCTCCATCTCCTCCTTGACCTTGACATGGTTGGGTTCCGGTTGATTCCTCCTGGGACGCGGTACCGGGATCCTCCTCAACATCTCCCCCTCGGATCTGCTTATTTCCTCCTCCTTCCATGTCAAAGCGGGATCAGCTGTTCCGTAACGATCCACTTTTTGCGAACCGGACTGTGGATTTTGCAAAATAAATAAAATAAATTAGAACACAGTTAAATCAATACCATGCTGACATATGACAAACAACCCCAATATAATTTTAGCTTTTCGAGCACTATTTTGTATATTTCAGATTTAAACAATATTTAAATGTTCTCAATGTTCTATTTTAAACTTACTCAACGCAAATTAGACAACAGCCGAACCAGATTATAATTTCCGCAACTACACGTACAAACCACCTCAGTTAACTCGACTTAATAATATAATGACTTTAATAATTATCAAATCCAATTTATTTTGTAATTTTTAACTGCTCCAGAAATGACTTAAGATTTCTTGACTAAAACCAACAACCAACTTTAGCAAAGTTACTTTGCTTTCTTGTTTTGTCCTTTCACAAATTAATTCATTAATCAACGTCACTGCTACATAATTAATAAGACTGATTATTAATTTTTAATTTGAGCCGGGATTAAAAGGATAAGGATCAATTTTATTTTAGGTTAACTTACTTTAAACTTCTGATCAGGTGTTTACGATTTTGCTGTTGTGGCTGGGTTAAATTAAGTAATTAGGTCTGTCCTCAGCTGTGATGTGATGTGACAATTAAAATCCCGTCATTAAAGCACCCGCACCCACGACACTCGATCTGTTTCACAAATTAAAAAATACACAATTAGTAACAGGAAGACTATTTTAATTATTTGGTTAACTATACTCACTAATTGAATCACTTGTTAACCAACGTCACCTGCTTTGCTTTGTAATTATTATTTAACTTGACTATTAATTTAATTTTAGTCGAGAGAAAGGATTTGTTTTTGAATTAAATTTAAAAAAAATTGTTTCATGTGACGGTTTTCGGCCGCAGCCACACCTGTCTTTATTAACAATCGTCAATTTGTGTAATAACCTTAACTATGAGCCATTCGGGTGCAATGCTCGCTTGAATTAAATTAACTTACTTAACTTGCCGATCAACAGGTGTTTACGATTGTGCTCTGGCTTGGTTATAGGACTCCACTAAATAGAGTCAAGTTTGGACGAGACGAAAACAAACACCGGCTAAATGCACCCACCCACCAGCCCACAGCTCAAGTCATATGTCTCGAGTGTCACTGACACTGTGTCAGTCAGAGTCAGAGTCAGAGTGAATGTGAATGCTAATGCAAAATGAAATGGAATATGAATAGAGAAAATGTGTTTAGGTTTTTGTATATGAAAATTATGGAATGGAATTTAAGTGTAGTAAGTAAGTAGGCAGTTCTGTTGTAGATATGTTGTGAAAAGCAAATGGATCGAGTCTTTGTCTCCTTTGTCTTCACTTCACTTGTGCGTGATGTTTATGATATCATGGCATGAGCTTCATGTAGGAGATAGATAGATGGACAGGCGCTATGCATAGATATGACAGGAATCCCATATTTTCATAAAGCCAAAGAAGGGCACTGCGCATTTCTCGTATGCTGACTTGCCGACATGATATTGGCATTGGTAAAATTGATATATTGCGCAAAAGCTGGATATTTTAAATTAACTATTATCTGGTTATATCAAAAGAAAGAAAAAGTAGGTTTGGGTAGCGAAGCGAGTCAGCTTTTTTTAAAAGGATTTTAGTTCAGCAAGTCAGATTTTGAGTCAAATTTTGAATTTCAAGGAATTGTCATGATTTTTATTTTGTTGTCAAAATAGAGAACTTGAAAGAAGGACTGTCCTTTCGTACAAATGAACTGATGTGGTGCCTGCTTTATAGTCTAAAAGAGGGAAAATGGAATGACTTGAAAATAAGTTGGGCTTTGCCGATAGCATTTTTCCATGGATTTGCTCTTCTCTTGAAACTTGAACCAGAGCTCGGGTAAATTATCTCCTCTCCAATTTCGCCAAACCAAATATTATTATTAAGCCATGCTTATATATTTCGTTCAGTGTCAGTATTTAGCCTGATTGTCCTTTTCTTCTGTGCTTGCACAAGTAAGTATATTCAGTATTCTCGTCCCGTCACATCACATCAGGATCCTACTTTTCGACATTCCTCATCCTCATCATCATCATTATCTTCCTTAATTTCATAATCGATTTGATATAGCCTTATCTTAATCCTTATCTAAATAATAAGCATACAGTGACAAATTGGCAATGTTGGTAATTGGCTATATCATGTATAGTATAGCTTATCATATCACTCAAACATCCTCATTTCGCCGAAATGATGATGATTAATCTGGTTCTGGTTAAGCCAAGCAAGAGTCCGACTCTCGCCTTTGCTTTCGCTAAAAGTAAAGCAAAAAGCCGGCGGATATGATGCGATGATGCAATATTTAATGAAGCAAACTTAAACTTGAATTAGCGATTAAATACTACGTAATTACAAATCGTGCCGTGAATTAGTTCGTAATATGTTTTTGTTCTAACCATTTTAATTTTTACTGACGACGAGTTTATTAATCTACTTTGGTATGACTCATGACTATCTTTGCCATGATGTCTGAGTCTGAAAAACTGTCGGAGTAATTGTCATTATTTTTATAATATCATATTAAATCCTCGTGAGTCTTAAATTCGATGTTGCTAGTAGATGCATGCTCACAATTATATAATGATATGATATTTTCTAATAGAATAATTTTGCCGTGCAACTTTTCTCATAGAAAAGATAATCATAAATTAAAGTAAAGTAAATGAGCAATATGAATGAGCTAGCCAAAAATAGTATAGACTAAATCACTGCGTCCCATTCAAGGTTGTCACGATATTAGGTATTATACCCGTGCACCATTCAAACCATATTAAATGTAATGCAAGCAAAAATTAAACTACGCTTCATCGATCCCCGTCGTGGGTCCTCCTTTATAGTAACTTTAAAAAATTCAGTCATTCTAACTTTTATTTTGTTAATCCAGTCCACAACCGCAACCATTCCTTTTCAACCTGTTCGCATTTTTATGCATTCACCTGCACAGTTTTATGACGTCATTAGCTAAGTGGACAGAAGAGGACTGACTACCTGAGAAATTGAATATATGCCTGTATATTAATGGACGTGTCATGTAAATTTATATATTTTTGTCCCTTTTCAGTTGAAAAAATTTAATTAGAGCAAAAGGACTGCCAAAAATTACATAGCTATACCAGCAGGGGAGTCTTGACTCCAATCTCCTATTCCTCTAGCATCGATCGCAATTCCTAAATCATATTGAAGAATGGTTGACTGCCTGCAGGGCAACGGCTTTTGACTCCTTCTGACAAACTTTTAATTCCCTCACCTTATTTTTAGGCTTTTTTTGACTGACTGAACTAGAGTCATATACGAGTAAGTTAAGGGAAAGGATTATGGAACAAAGATTTCATTTTTACGTTACTGTCAATGCAATGCAAAGCAAGATCCACGTTAATTGTCTTGCCTTACCTGAGTTGCCGGCAGCCTTCAGTTGAGTCGACCAGGCCAAGCATAATCTTTTCAGTTCATTTCATAACCTCCTCAGTCTATTATCCTCCTTTTCTCATCCCATTCATGGCTAGTAAACAAAATTCATCCAGGCCATGAAAAAAGCTTAACAATGAAAGGCTCCTCTGCGAAGGACCCTCTACCGCTTGTTGATATTTATCCCTGTGTTCATTCAACCAAGAAAAAAAATTCCAATTGTCCCATATCCCGATCTTTTATAATTTGCATTGCTGAGATATATCCTTGACATGGTTCATATTTATAGACATGGTCTTGACGATGGGTTTAACCAGGTAGTAAAAGTAAAGGGTTAATACACCTTGGCCACCTTCCCTAACATTTTCTTATTGTTATGCCACCTGTACTGTTTACCTTTACCTAATATGCTTCCTCCCTCCTCGGCTTCCTATTCAGATTTCAATTTTCAACTCAGCTCATCTCTTATCCTCGTGAAAAATTCCTCAAAGTTGTTGTGAAAGTTTACCTGAAGGCTGCCAAAGGGGTTGAAAAATCATTTTCACCCTTTCAACCCTTCTTGCAATATTTTTAGATTATCCATCCCTAACTGGTCCTCAGTTCTCCTCCCGCGTTCACCCTCTCAGCTCGTGTTCCTGGATGGGAAGCATCATTTCATTCCATGACGAAAGCCAATTAATTTTTCCCCGCCCGTGCTTTAACTCCGACATTAACTAATTTTGTAAATAAATCTTCTTTCAAAATGCCCAGCTCCCGTTACCTCAAGCAAGTTGTGTTGAAGGAGCCGTTTGGCTGGTCCTACACGCCACCCGAGGCCCAGCCCATCGACAACTTCGGCTTCGAGGAGGTGGACCTCTTCTACTGGCACAC
>JAQIXQ010002338.1:0-10929 GCA_034700485.1 Pseudosinella alba | reverse complement strand
AAGCTCAATTTAGCAAGAATTTCTTAAAAAAGGAAATGGACAGGGTTGGGGAGATGTGCATATCGTAATACCAAGTTTTTAAGACAAGATTTTTTCTTGTAGTGGATGGACACTGATTTCAGACCGAGTTAATGGATTTCTATAATGTTTTCGCTTTCTTCAAATCTAATAGTAATGTGGGAAGTGTGTATATTCTCAACTAGTCAACTCTAATTGTAAAAGAGTGTATTTAGATATGAGGACTGCGGTAACCGAATAATAAATGTAATCTTGACTTGGTTTGGGTTTTTATTAACTTGATAAAATTGTGTCTTTCACTTACTGTCTTCACTTTCTCCTTCCTCCCGCCCTCATTATTTTTCCTTTACGAAAGACTACCAACCAAACCAACTATCGAGTCTAGTTCTAGTAGAAGAGCTAGTTATTTTAGCTGCATACAACATAACCATTTTGAAAAGAGTTTGAGTTAAGTAGAAAAGGTCAGGGCACGTGGTAGTTGTAGCAAGTACTTCCCCATATATCGTTTTATTTTATATATTTATTAAGCCTCCCCTTTCCCCTCTCAGTCAGTAACTTCATTTAACTTTTTTGTATGAGAACAGCTCACTCTCAGTCATTCAGTCAGCGTAGGAGTGTAGGTCATAGCAGGCCATGCCACAATTATTTTCTTGTATGATATGGAATGGACTACGACAGTATGATCCAAGAGATTATTAATGTGATAAACTTTCCCAGAAAAAAAAAGTTATTATGAACATGAGAATGAATGCGCATTTATGTCTGGATTTACTTACGCATGAATATTAAGTACAATTTTGACCCTAGCTACCCAGTTCGCACAAAAACTGTTCTGCCAGATGAGGAGAAAGCCAAGCCATACTCGTATTATTTCAGCATTCAGCATGATAATATGATATGATCATGATGATCTATTTTTTTGCAAAGGAGATTATGCCAGACCTCTGATGATTATGATAATATGACCAGTTCAAACCGCAACTTTTCCTTTTGTGACTCTTGCCTGAATGGTTTTGCTGGTTTGGTTCTGGTTATATGGTCGTGTAGTAAAATGGGGATGAGATTGAGGCTTGAGGTCAGTGGAAGGATTAAGAGAGGAGGAGGAGGAGATGTCAGATGACGGCAGTATTGAATATTTAATATGGGCTGACAGAGGATGAAAACAGGAACTCATGCCATAGAAATAATCTTCTTTGCTGGTGAAAGTCATGTCATAACATTCCTATGAGGAAAGGCTACAGAATTTCACTGCGCCTATATCTATTATAAATTAAATGAATACTTTTTTACTTCCACTTTCTCCTCCCAAAAATATGAATAGATTGCGAGCATAATACAGCTTTAAATGGGTTATTACTTCCACCAACCACCACACATTTCGAGCCAACAACTTCTAATGCTAGATGGGCGGGCTTCCTTACTGTCATTATCATAATCATTATCGGGAGCATTATTATTACCGCAAAGAAGCAATAATATGCGTCATTATATTACTTATGATGACGATAACGATGATGATAATATGCATCAACAACTTTTCCTTCCCAAAATAAAATATTCCCAAAGAAGAAGTACCCACCCAGTGCCCGGGTGTACTCCAAAAATCTTTACTTTACATCCCCATCCCAATTCCATAGAAAAATAATAAAAATAAAATAAAAGCCTTCCCATTCTCATAGATAAAGAGATGTTCACTCTCTGTCGGTGGAGGGAATAAATACATCGGTTCTTTCACCCGCTTCTACTTCTCCCATCATCGGAGGAGTAAATAAGCAACCACCACATAAAAGACTTGTTCGGTAATAAAGGGAAAGTATGGAATATGGGCTTAAATGCATTTTCTCCAATGGACGAGAAAAAATAACTTTTTGTATGGAATGAACAGAACATAAAGGACAGTTTTAATAGGAAGGGGAGGAGGAGGGAGGCGAAGGGAGAATCAGGAAGAGTGAAAGTGGAATAGGGCCGGAGTAAGTCAAGCTGAATAAAAACGTTCAAGTAGGTATATTACTGAACTTTTTTCTTTATCGAAAAAATAGAAAAATGGTGATGGTGATTTTCGTAGTCTTATTATGTTATTCTTGTATGATTTTCTAAAGAAAAAATTGGGCAAGTGGGGTATTTAGTCTTATGTAGACGAATACATGGCATTTTATTGGGCTGTGGCTCTCTTTTGATTGTATTGAAACTGGAATGGGAACATAATGTTGCCTTCAAGTGTGTTGAGAATACTTTCAACAGGGTAGTCCTCACAACCTCATAAGTACAAAATATTTGCGTTGGTTTGAGTTTGGTTCGGACTGGTCTGTTGTGGGTTTTTGAAAAAAACATTTTTCCATTGATTTGATACATTAATTATATTTGAACCCTTTTCTATATTATTAGCCAAAATATTGTAACAATTTTAATGCTTTGACAAAGTAACACTTTGTCGCTTTCTATTAAACCCCATCCGTGGGTCATCGTGATCATCGGTGTCAAGATGACATTGCCACTGTTTTTTTTTGGAGGATGACAGCTTTGTTTTAGTGTGCTGGCTGGGGGAGAATAGTTGACATTATAGATAAGATACCCATGTTCAAAACTGCAGAAAGAGTGGATCATATTCCCTGTAGTAGACTTGGTTAATAGTCCAAACTATATGCACTAAAAAAGAATACTTTCCCCCTAATCGTAAGTTAAGTGAGACTACCTATATGTACTATGGACTCTTCCTTTCACTTCCTTTCTCTCTCTCGTTTATTCATTCATTGACTCATTCAACGGAAGTACGGCGGAGTAAAGTTGTCGGAGGGACAACTTTTTCAATGGAAATATCGGTAGCAATGGCAGAACAGGCTATAAAAACATCAGTTACAACCCTCATTGCAAAAGTATGAAAGTTGTAGGGAATACAATAATCTTTTCTCCCCTTCTGTGAGGAGATGACGATGATGACCAGAGGATGGTACGCTGACCGGGACACAATTCTTTTTATTTTCATCCCTGGCTACTTTCCATACTTCCCCCTTCCAACTCATTCCAACAATAAATACATCAAAATTCAACACAACTTTAGATGTAAAGAAATGTACCCCAATTTTACCATTAAACCTAGTCTGCATGCACAAGTATAAGAATGACGTATTACTAGATCTCGTTTCCTCTTGACCACCGCAGTTCTCGAAATTTTATTAGATGACTGGCCAATAGCGTGGGAGGTGAAAGACAAGGCCCAGTACAATGTTTCGGGGATTCCTCATGTCCAAACTTATTTTGTGCTTCATTATTTCCTCAAATTCTAACTATAATTAACATCTCTCCTTCCATGTTACGGAAATATTTATTGCATCTATGATCGTGATTAACTAGTCAGAAAGTATGGATATTTATATTTTATTCACTCTCTTCCCGTCCATTCCCCATCAAAACTATTTTATGGAACAGACAATCAATCGTATAACTGGAAAGAACCTTGACATTACTTTCATATCATACATTGAATACATTCATAATATGAATACATTCCGTAACTATTCTTTTACATACAACAAAAAAGTTTCAACATGAAGGCCTGCTTTGCTCTTCACAGTCCCAAACTTTTAAAACGTTACTCTGGTCTGGACTCTAATGATGATCACGAAACAAACATTCCTTCATGATGATGATGATGTTGATGCACCATCAAGCATACCCCATCAACATCATGTCATATCTATCTCTCCATCTCCATCCAACCCACCCACTCATCCTTACACAATCCTAACAAGCAATATAAACTTGCGTTACTTACTTCCACTGAACATTCCATTTCTATCCGTTCACTCAACAAAAAGAATGGCACTGGGAAGGAGATAAGGATACAGCGCTCAAATGAACTGTGCAACAAACGCAACTTGGGGGAGTGCATTATTGAGAATGGAGAAAGTGAAAAGTTTCTTTCATTCTTTCTCTTCTATATACGAGTATATATCTTGCCATATTTATACCAAATGGAGAGAAGCGCACCGTCAACTCAAATCTACACGGCATAATGAAAGATGACGTTTTCACTTAAGTAATGATAAGATAATGGCATGTGATATGACAGGATGTTACAGCTATGCAATTTGTTTGTTTCTCATATTCATGAAATACACAAAAATGATAATACAAATGGAGTCAATATAGAAAAAGAGAAAAAAACAACAAAAAACATTCCGCCAACTTTACTTTCACGTTCCCTTTTCCTCACCTTTCATCATTCTCGTGTCATGTCAATAATGATAAGTACGTTCACTTTGCATTATATTCCATTCCATTCCATTGTAAATTTAAAAAAAGAAACCTCAGTCAGATAAAACTCGAAAGGACTAACGAAATCATAAAATTCCGTGAATGAAATAAAAATGTCACTTTATTCATGTTGTTTAGCCCAATACGCCAAATGCATCCTCCTGAGATTTCTTACTGTCAATGCTATGTATTTCTCCCTCGCCAAGACCAAGTGTCTTTTATAGATTAGGAGAGAAAAAATCCCTTTCCATTTCCATCCCCCATCCCAAAATAAAATCTGGTATGTAAAATTATGGCCATTATTATTACGAAGATGATGATGCCATGGTATATCCCTGTCCCTGCTTATTTAAGTGAAAGTCTCTTTGGGGAAAACGGAGGTAAATCCACCCCAGTGCAGTGGTGGGATCATTAAATTGACTCTCGTAAAATGGCATAATACCCTCCTAAAAATATAGAATGCTTCCATCCATTCCAAAACATTTCACGTTTTTTTTATTTCTTGCCTCCAGACCAACCTGTGAGCTTTATTTGGTGGGAAAGAATACGAGCACATTTATTCTGTTTTTTTTTTGTTATGGAATCGAATGAATTGAGAAAGGAGAAAGATGAGATGACAAGAGTAAAAAACCCAGATGATGATGATGCCAGGAGGATCATAATAGCATCCAGTCGACCGGTTGGGGGAGCATAAAAGAAGTTCACGTAGAAAACGGAAGCAATCCGAAAGCAAATTTCCGATTTCCTCCAACCTTCCGTTTCCCTTGAAACGAACTCGAAAGTGAAAGGAAGAAAAAAACTTTGTTTGGGGGGAAATCCTAGTAAAATGATGATGACTATGTCATGTCTCCTCATAAGTGTTTCAGATGCACATTCGCATATAGAGCTTTCTCCTTCGATGATATGATATGAAGGAAATAAATGTAATATTCAACATAGTCAGTCAACCAAAGAGGGAAGATGGAATGCAGTGGGAACCTACCGGACAATGATGAATGTTTGGGGAGAGATGTTTTGGCAGAAATTCCTTCCATCGTTTCCCCCCTTTAAAAGGCTTTTTTACTTTTCTATTTGATATTATATATTTTAAAGTCTGTGCCTTATTTGTATTTTGATAGTTTGTGAATTGCCATCCTTGTTTTGACCTTATTTTATTTCATGGGAAATATTCCGGAGAGTATAAAATGAAACATTCCACCAGTTAGTTAAGCATTTCCTTTGGCATGCGTATCTTTATTAACTTTACTCAAGGATTACAATTCAGGACTGGGACAGAAAAAGGGTATCTTCTTAGTACATAATGCATGTTAGAATTCATTCTCGTTATTGTCAATTGAATGAATGAATGCTGTACTGTGCTTTATGCAAACAGAAGTCTTGAGAAAGACGATGCTTTAATTTATTGTTATATTTTCCAGCAAAGCAAATATTTGACAGTTTCTAGGACTTTTGAGCCCCCACCCACCCAACCTCCATTCATACTTGGATGTCAGCCCCAGCCAAACTGGAAATGGGAGATGGCTGCTGAAAGTGAAAGCACATGATATATGTCTACCTATATGATTTGAAAGATGAAGCGTTACCCTTGTCTGCAATTATTGTTGACATATAGGCGTAGGTACTTAATGCTCACTTGTTATAGTACTCCATTCTTTGAATGGTTTGTTTGCATTTGGGTCTCTTACATGAATGATATGAATCTCCTTTATATGTCCATTCTTACGTGGCTTTCCTAGTGGTCCAGTAATTTAATTTTTGCAAAACCAGACCAGTCCATATCAATCCATCCGATTCTTAGGTGATTTTAATTTGTACTTATTTAGCATAAGGATTCCCATCATTTACTGCGAAATTGAGCTTGGCTGACCTTCTATGAAGTTATAGCATTTTACTGTAATAGTAACCGCTGTCAAGTTCAATAGTTCCCTACAATTTTCTGCATCACATAGCTTTTGTGCAGAATATGATATATAATACAAAGTAAGAAAATGAGAATTGAGACTCTTATCTTGGATGTCTTGCAATTTAACAAAATTCTCAGGTAACTTATAACACGCAACATGTGCATCCTCGTCACATTTTAAAATTATGGGAGGTTGCATAAGCTCAAACTTACATAACTTACTAACGAGCTGAAGCAAACATGAACATATCCAGAGGTACACTAATGAAAGTTATCTAATCGCTACAGATAAAAGTGCATGTAAAGCAGTACATGTATTCCGATCTCCCTCTTTCAGTCCATGTAACTGACCCAAGTACCATAACACTGCCATGCTTTATTATTATGACAGTATACAATGGCCACATTATTAGTTTTTTTTGCGAGGAGGCTCATCATCCTATTCATTTTCCTTTCTACATGGCATGTTACCTTGTTTATATGTTCCATCACATTTCCCAAGGGTCACGTATTTACTTTTGTTGTTACCAAAATATGACTTGCCTTCTCTACTTTCACTTCCATTCCATGAACAGTTTTGGAGTTAGTAGCTAACCACTTGTGTAACTTTCACTTTACGTTTTAACCAACACAATCATATTGTGATAAGATCATATCATATCATAATCGAAAAATCTTCTGTCCTGTGGCTTGGCTTCATATCCATGTCATGTCAGAGTTGTTCGTTCCTCCCCCAGTTCATCTCCTCACTTTCACTTTGCTCCTGTTTCAGATTCAGATTGCACTTGAGGTTCCTTCTACCCATCCTATGTGCTCTTGCCCAAACCGAACTGAATTAATTTTATATTAACTAGGCTTCCATGAGCAAGTGCTATAATATATCCATGTCTATGTTAGATTTTTAAGTAGCACTTCTCCCCTCTGATTTTGCAACAGATAAAAGGGCTTTTCCTGCCGCAGTGGGCAGAAAATGGTAAATAAAACTTTCACCCAGTTTTAGTATCATTGCAATCAGGCATAAATTTAACAACTTTATGACATGCACTAAAGTAATTTTACGATGGGATGATGCTAGTCAGCAAATGACTAGGCGATAAAATCAAATGACAAGGGATCATGCAGAGCTGTTGAAATGTAATAAAAACTTTTAAAGTCAAAGTCATATAATCTCTTCATTAGGCTGCAGGGTAAGGAGAAATTAGTTAATTATAATTGGGGATTTGCGTTTGTTCAGTCGATTCAGTTGTCTGCTTCTTTCAAATGATGAGACGGGTCATTATGAGATTGTTTGTGGCAACATGTCAAATTGAATGTATTTACTATTTTCGCCTGTTCGCAACTTTTCATTTATAATTCCATCTTAGGTCATTTTTACCTCTATAAACCTCATTGATTCCCTACTAAATTGCTATTTTAATCGCCTTCGTTAGTGATAATGATTTTAATAGTTTCATTTGTTCGTTTTCAATAACAAGATGTGCTATGAATAAAGTCATGTCTTTATACCATAAGCGTCACAGTAGGACACACATGTCCCAATCAGTACCTTTATATTTCCACTCTGATTGTTATGGAATGCGGTCGGGGGTCAGTTTTATGATGTCGGCTTGCCATTGTCACTTGCATGTGTTGTGTGGGTGGGAAAAGGTCTCACTTTTCCCATTCATTATCGCACGTGAGTAGAATACATATGGCCAAATTATTAGGAACAAGACCGATGCACGTATACGGTTGGTTTGACACTGACTACTCAAATTGCCATAAAATACGGAATCTGTTCATTTCTATTCACAATCATCGCAATCGAAAGAAAATATGGAAACAATTCAATAGCCATTTTGGACATTTCACGCTGACCTAAGTCCTTTCTCCTTGACTGATTGCGGTAACAAGCTTTCCCCGACAAGTTTCAGTGTCAACGCCCTTCCCATTCCAGAAGTGGGGAGATCAAGCCCATTGTTGCTCGTTACCGTCCAATAAAGTGTTCATTTTATGACACAATAACCTGTGCAGCAGTTGTCAATTTCCAAATGTCACCAAAAGTCGGACCAAAGTAGAGTTAGTCAAAAGCTAATGAGCAATCGTTAGGTCGACACGCAACCGACCCTGGATGATATGAATATGTACTTTCTCCACCCATCTCGCCCAAACCAAGCTCACTTCTCTTAGGAAGTATCAGTTTTTTAAATGCAACTTTAACTATCTCCCAAATCATTGTTTGACTACAAATGGGCAGTAATGAGAAGTCTGCAGCCTTGAACTGATCATGAGGAAGAAACTTTGAGTTGAGCTATATGGAATATTGGATTTTTGTTACAATCCTAATATGCAATGTCAACGACATTTGTCTGGTAATAAAATGTTCCTCAGTTCTGAAAAGTTTATGGTTGACGGGGAGAGAATATTTTAATTCTTGGGTGCACGCATATTGGAGTCAACTCTTGAGCCAAAAGGACATATTGAGAATGAGACTATGTTATTTCTAAACTGCAGACTAAAAAGTGATAACTTTAAACAATTTCTTCCTCATTCTTCCCTCCTCAGATTGAGCTCTATTATATTTTCATGTGTAGAATGAGATAGTAAGAGGCAAGATTATTGTCCCAGTGTGAGATACATATTGAGCATTTGTTGAATGCTGCTGGTAGGTATTTTTGGGATAAGTACGGGTACGAGTGAAGGGGGAATGAAATTCGGTGAAAGGGGCGATATTATGTCGATACAAGCTCAAAACTTATATTGTGTGAAAAAATTCTCCATCTCCATTTTATACAATACTTCACTTCGCAAGAAGACAACTAATTTAATATTTGGTAACTACTCCAATCAGTGCACAGAGGGAATCTACAATAACTTAAACTTCCAGATAGATAAAATAAAATATAGAGACGTTCAGATATAACTCACCTACAACATTCATCTTGCCAGTTTTTGCTGCTGTGGTGTAGTAGGGGTAGTCCATCGTCACTTCACAGCCAAACACTCCAGTCATGTTCAAATCCACCTTTTGGAGAACCAACACGGAAGAGTTTGAGCTCGGCTAAAACAGACAAGTAAAATATGAGGAGAACTGTATTATAAAATGGAGAAATATACCTGTAAGTTGAAACGAAGTATCTCGTCCTGCTTTCTTAACCCCTTATCGCCATATAGTGATTTGTGCAATGATGCTCAATCATGATATAAAAGGTATTGTATTAATGTGACTAGGCAAGTAGATATGTCAATGATTTTGACATTTTAAACATCTAAATTAGGAATATGAAGGTATCTAAGTATATTTTAATTCATTCTTAGTCACCAACTCATTCTCACTTCCTGCCACCCCTCCCTCACAGATCTCACATTTCTTTAGCTTATTTGCAGAGATGGAACTCTAAATGGAAATGGGAATCCTTCGTAAATATCATCATATTATAATAACCTAACTATTGTCATATCCTGATCATTAGGGGGCGAGGAAATATGTGCTTATAAGCCCAAAAATATGTACATATGTATGTGCTTAAAAAGGCCAAAATATGTGCTTAAATATGTGTTTAAAATGTGAAAAATCAGCATATTATGGGCTAAAATTGGAAAAAAGTTGTGATTTTTAAATTCTCTTTTCCTGAGCCAGGTGCAAGTTATAGAAGCAATAATTCCGGATACTACCGAGTTGAAAATATTTGCTTTTTTAAATCCGAGGATTTAAAAAAAACAGTCTAAAAAACAATCTAAAAATTAAAAAAAGATTTTTCGGAAAAATAACAAAAAATACGAGGGATTTTAAAAAAAAAAATACAGAAAATTAAGCATTTTTTGAAAACACATACGAATATGTGCCAAAAATGGCAAAATATGTTAGCACATATATAATATGTGCTTAAAGGTAAAAATATGTGAAATATGTGTTTATAAATTGGTCTCAAAATGCTCCTTTTGATGTAGTTCGTCTACACCCAAAAGCTGAGTTTCGTGCATCAACGCACGTCGAATATGTAAATACATATTATCTCGCCCCCTACTGATCATAGTGATCATCTTCTCATGATCAAATTTCCTTTTATAATGACTCACTTCTCATTTCCTGTCGAAAACATTTCCGTGTTTTGATTAATGCATTTTTTCATTACCATTGTCTGCCATGCCATATACCAATCCCACTTCTGATCCAAACTCCCTCCCACCCAGACCTCCAGGTTAGCAACAACCTATGTATATGTGGATGGGCTCAAGCAAACTTATCCGACTTCCTTCCAGCACTTCTTATTCTTCTGGAATTAAAATTTCTCTACACGTTTCATTACAGGAGAGAAAGGGGGAAAGGAAAAGGGATTTCCTTTTCTTTCCCTCCTTCCTCCATATCCTCCATTGTAGTATTGGCTTGCTTGATGATGATAATAATAAAAATATTGCTACTCATGAACTCACTTCTCCCGCTTTCTCCAACCAACCATTTTAACAAAAGAGAGAGAGAAATGCCTCCGGGGAAACAAGCCCCTCTTCAGTTCAAAATAAGGAGTTTACTAAAACCACATTCTCCTCTTTCCTTCTCAAAGATGTTTAGAGGATGCTTTTTCCTTCTAAGATGCACTTCAATAGATAGGTGGGTGAATAGTAAGCAATATTAAAAATTGCCCTGAAAACATCGTACGTAGTGAGTTGAGTCGAGATATATTTGTGATTTAGTTTAGCCTACCAAAGGTGAAAAGGGAGAAGACGTTCAACAGGAAAAACTGTTTCCCCTCTCCCTATTCCTATTATTATTATAA
>JAQIXQ010002337.1:0-10930 GCA_034700485.1 Pseudosinella alba | reverse complement strand
ACGCAGAAAAAAATTCTCTACAAGATGTATATTCTCACATAGCACCGTTTGTGCTGCACCTGAAAACCTTTCCATGTAAGTAGGATCCAAACAGACAGGTTTGCAAAGAAAAAGACGGGAAGAAGGAGCAGGTGGATTGACAAAGAGGTTTCCAAATAGTATCATGTCGATGCGAGGTGTAAAAATTGGGGTTGGTTGGGTCATTTCATGAAACTGACGGGATCTCACATTGATTGATTCATGCTTGTAGAGGAAATTCCATTTCATACTTAATTCAAGATTGAGCACTTAAAAGTGAAATTAAATTATATTATATGTGTCATTTCGTAATCCACTGAAACGTAATTTATATAAAAATTCAACTGCAAAGCCTAATATAGAAATACATTCTTATCTTTCCGCCCAATAATAAATTCCTTACTCTAACGAGCGACAACATGTCCTTACATGCTCACTATGGGACACTTGAGATGCACTTAATCAATCCACATACTATCACTATCGATAAATAATTTTTAATTGGAGTGGTGATGGTGATATAATAGTAATCGAGATTGAGGTTTAGATATTAGGTATGCGTGCTGTATTGATAGAGCTCAGTCACTAATTAAAGTTCTCTTAGAGCAAGGAGACCCTTTCCCAAATTGTACCTTTCTGAGACAGCATAACAATCCAATCCGAATATTGCTTGGAACCTTTCTCCTACTTGGAATCGTCCTGAGTAATGCATACAAGAATAGCAACGTCTACAAAATGATCAGTCCCATGAAGCCAATTCGATACGATGGATTTCAGCAGTTGATGAATGACAACTTCACCGTCTATTCTAGATCAACTGACTTTTCAAGAATTATCCCGGTTCCAGCCCGATATTATGAGGATAATGCCACACACAAAATTGGTGAAATGGTTGGGGAATATTCGGAGCAATCGATGGAGATGTACCAGTTTGCCACCAGTGGCGGCAATCTAAACATTGTAACCTCGATGAAGAAGGAACGAAGGATCCTGTTGGCAGCTTTAAGGGAATGCAACAAAGTTGCACTGATTGTGCCAAACCGTGACGCCCAGAGTTATGTGAGGGATCTGAGAGATAAAGGAGGATATTTGGGGAAGGAGTCATATTTCCAACCGGGATTCCAATTTATGTTTCGGGGCCTTCTTCCCCGCCCAATCCTTGCCAGGTTGGCCTACTTCAAGGAGTCTGGGATAATGGAACGGGGGATGGAGTTGGCAATTGTATTTCACTTTGCGAAAGTGAATTTCAACAAGGTGAATATGATAATGGCGAAGGATGCAGAGGTTGAGGAGGATCCAGTGAGTGCGTCATTTACAGGGAATGTCGTGGTTATCTTTACTGTTCTGAAGTATGGGCTAATTGTTGCTGGAACCGGTTTCATTCTTGAGCTGCTTTCGCATGGCGGGAGAAAGCTTGTTCGGTTTATGACATGTCGATACATTATCAAGGAGATCTCTAGTTATTTCACTAGGCTATTAATTATTTAATAATTTACTTTATCCAATATAATGCACTATAATGAATGAAACTGGTAGAATGATGATGATGACTCTGTCAATTTGTTGAAAATTAAGGATGAGATCTATTAAGATATAGTTCAAAGGGAACGATGCCTATTTTTATAATTTAGTTCCTTTCGAGTGTCTGTTTAATTCCTAGGTGTAGGATCTAAATAAGAAAAGCTTCTTTTAAAATATTGGAACAGCGGTGTGTTCATTATATCATATGGGAACTACCTATATTCATTTTTGATGCAGGGGCTGGCGCAAATTGCGGAAAGTGGTCTATCCCAAGTATGGAGTCAGAATGAGCAAGTCACAAATGAAATAACTATGATAACTTGGGTATTCAATAAGGTTCATCCCAATCCGGATGAGGGGGACTTCTTCAAGGCTAGAAATATTATAGATAGTCCACTCCAGAAGGAAAGGGCGTTGCTGAAAAGGAAATTCCTGTTTTGCTTGGATGACTGCTCAAAGTGGATGATTGGATTGAAGGCAACTTTTTCGTTGATTTCTTCGTCGGTCTACTTTGGAATTATGGCTTATTGGTGGATGGCAGTTGCTGCAGCTGTAGTAATATTTATGGGGGAAAGATTTGTCTGCCTGGAGAAGAAAATAAAGTGACGGGTTGCTTAGGTCTTGTAAATGGAAAGGTACAAAAATGGAATTGAGTAGTTATACTCATACTCAAGTGAATTAATATATCCGCAAAAGACAACAAATAATTTACTAAAGCTTTTTTTCAACATTGCAGTAGGCATATTGATACCCAACTCATTTTGCTGACAAATTTATGCCTTTCGCTCACGGCTCATTCTATACATAATCCATAAAAATCAATGAAAATCATATTTATTATATAATCATATCTTAAAACCGTAACCATGAAATGGTGGACGACAATTTCTATTGTGTGAGCATTAATTACAAGTTCCTACCATGTAATGACTTTCTAGTAAAACAATACAATTTCCATTTGATTTAATCGCTTTATGCAACAATAATAATTAATAGGAACTTAAACAATAATATGTTTAGCAATTCCATGGACTTCTCTTGGACTAATTACGAAAACCAGTATTATGAAGATTCATAATTAAGTTTTATTTCGCAACGGATAGGTAAGCATACATAATACAAACAGAATCAGATAGCCAATGGAAACCAGAAATAATTGCACTCTTAAATTCATGAGCATTAAGTATATGATTTCATCAATACCAAACCCAGCTAGGCAGCCATTATCCATAGTAATTAGAAATTAGTATATTCGCTCCACCAAACCATACAATTCGGCACATACATACTCATGACGCAAATCGTAAATAAATAAACCAGTTTTCTATATTATAGCTTTATCTTTTCAACACAAGTCCATCAAAGCGGTCTTAATTTCTTGCGACCATCATTAAAACATTTAGCGGAAGATGGAACGACGGAAGGCCGGGATTTTAATAAATTGCTTAATCAATTTATGCCTGGGACATTGGACTGCTGGAAGTGGCTTCTATTTCAAATTTCATTGCCAGCTTGAAAAGCAGTCGCTGAATTCTTTCCTCTGTAAAAAAATGTAAAGTTGGGAAGGCTCCCATCTACAATTTGAAATGATTTCTGTAATGTATCCGTACATCCGACTTCAGCTTCGGATGTTGGGAAGACTTCTCCTCCTTCCATATGAATGGGCACCGGAAAATCCACTTCCAACTGTAATCACATCCAGGTCAAAACGATTACGTTACAAACTAGGCCTCTTCATCCATGGCGTATATGCAACTACCACCTTGTGCAATTATCTACTAACACTGGATGGGATGAGCATCTGGGAGCAGTTGATGTGTTTGATGTTCCTTGGAGCATATTGGATTGACTGGATGATCCGGCTCAATTATCTCTTTCAGGAGGATGGACTCATTAGCCTGATCTTTTGCTTTGGAAGCTTCGAAAGATTGAACCGCATTGGTAAATTGAATTTATAAAAAAAACATGACATAGCAAAAATTGTAAACTTTTCGGACCCATCCAATTAATGTATTTTCCGTTAACAGATCCTTCAGGGGTGAGCCACTCGGTAACGAAATTGCTTCAACTTGCTGGCACCTTATCCTGCTGCATACTTCCTACACTAATTGGATCAATCGTGTATATGGAGCCGTTGATGCCTCCATTCTTGGGGTCCATTCTTCTCCAATGGCGAGGCCAATTCCCTTGTTATTCCTTAATCTTCTGGCTCCTCCAAATGGCTCTCGTCCCAATTGAGATGTTCATATGGTTCAGCATCATTGCCCCGGCTGTATTCACAGGATTGAATGGCAACTACCTCTTCAATCAATGTCTGGAGCAGTATCTCTCACATGCAAGGCGGCTCCTAAATCAGAATCATCGTCGCAACATGAACGACTCGTCGGAGGATTATGGCTTCCAAGTCTACAGGCAAATCCAGTTGCTGGGGATCCTCCATAATGAGGTTTCACAGTCAATCGTGGTGCCCATGCTGATGTTTGCCGGGTGGGGCTGCGTAGTCGTGGGTCTGTATACTTGTGTCAGACTCCATCAGTTCATTCCCATGCCTGGCTTCGCCTTCTTCCCCGGAATGCTTGTGGATGGTTTGATTGTAATTTTCATGCTTAAGGTGGCGGCGGGCGTCCTTGCTCAATCTGAGAAGTGTTTGGCTACGGCCAAACGAAATATGACCGGGAGGAGGAGATTCCTCTACAAGAGGAGGGTGTGGGCGATGGGGAAGGTGATGGTGAAATTCGGGTCCACCAATTATGTCGACCACCTGACCCCATTTAGTCTTACAAATCATGCATTGAACAATTGCGTAACATTGATGTTGCTTTCCTAATCCAAATCAATTTACTACAATTGTACATTTAGAAAAAATACTACACAGTCATTTTGATATTGTCATTAATGTGAACTCCAGGGCCCTTGCCCCAGAGTTTGGAAATATAGATGGAAGGGATGATGCCGAAGGGTTGTCTCATACGCGTGACCCCGTGTGTCACACGCTCTGAAGGTCGGGAATGAATCGCTCCGCAGAGGCCAAGTGGAGTCGGTGAAAGTCCTTTGCTCATGTCATGTCACAAATAAATGGCTAATTGCTCAAATGAATTGGGTATAAAAATAGAGAACTTTATTCCAATTAAAACAAACCCAACGCCAATTAGTCACACAAAATGAATATAAAACAAATGGGGCAGTGAAGGTGACGCCAATCACTGCCCCCAAAATCACTGAATATTAATCCAACTTTAAAGGGGACTCTCCCCCGCTATAATGCCCAAAGGGCGGAATATAATGGCCCAAAAAATGATACTAATTACGGGGCGGTGGAAGGCCAACTCCACCTACAACCCCGGACTAAACTATGCTGCATGTCCGTGCAGAGGCAGCTTCCAAAAGCAAGTAAATGAAATGTGGCACTGGGCACAGGGAAACCGTCCCAGTGCCTGGATAATCTTATGAGCAGAGTGGAGCACACGAGGTGCCCATAAGATTAACACAAAAAAAGGGTTGAGTGAGAGCTGGGCTATCTAGTCCCACTCTCCTCTGCAATGGAGCGCTGATGCTCCAGCTTCAGTTGTAGCAAAACTCTGGTAGGTGGGGAAAGTGCCTCCGTAGTTGACAATTAATGTTAATGTTAAAGTTAATGATTATGTTCAATTCTGTTTGCAGCCATCCATACCCATGAGAATTTGTGGTTTCGGGTTTGACGATGGGCAATATTATTTGTCCAGTTGTGGACATATAATATTGTTATATAATATAATATTTCTAGGATATAGAAACTGTTTAATATTTAAATAAGAGACGCTGGGATGATATAAGCTCTGAAAGGCAGGCTAAAATTCGTGCATACTATTATGCTTTTAATCCATGTAACCCTGGAACATAAAGAAAGAAGTGGTCTTGATGAAAACAATCAATCTTTTTTGAAAACATGTTGTTATCAGAAAGTACATTACGTGTGCTTAGCATTGTTTTTAACGTTTTAAATAAATATTATTATATCCCCGCAACGTCCAGTATCTAATATGTCGTGATTCTTGTGTCCGCACTTTTGTTCAAATCATCGTCAGATCATCGATATCGATATCGTCATACAGTCGTTGGAAGCGTGCCTATTGGACATGTCAAATTACTCCTTTCTATTCATTACACTAATTTCAGCTATAATTACGCACTCAATGCTGCCGAGAGTCATTGAATTAATCACTAAATTAAATTCCATCACTAAATTAAGCACCAAGTAATAAAGTAGGTTTATGAATTAACCCTGAACAAGTATCTTATATAGCTAACAAAAACCAGTGTTATCCCAGTTGAGATGGTATTCTGCGTTCCATTCAATTTCATGGCTTGCTCATGAGCTTCTCTCATGTCAAGCCATACATCACGCCACTATTTTCACGTGATAGCCAGGATGGAACATAAGCCCTCTGCCCAGTTCCATTGTTTCACATCGTACGAGGGAAATGTTGCCACGTCCGGCTTTCCCATTGGCTGGCCACTTTGGTCCGTTCGCCCGTCACCTCATCTTCCCAATTTTTCTTTGTGAGTATCGAGGAGAAGGGGAGGAAATTGCATCAGCTTTTTCAGTTTCCTCGCCTCCTTCTTTCCCAGTTTAAGACACATTGCTCCAAGTAGCCGACAGAGAAACATCTCATTTCCAAGCCTTAGCTTTTCAGTTAGTGGATAGTCTGCAGCTGTCCTTTCGCTGTTAGTTTTTGGTAGGAATTAAAACTCTGTAAACCATCTAAAAGATAATTAACTTACCTGTTAAAATAAAAGAAATACTAGTTAACTGAATTACGTCAAATCCAGTGTTTTGTCGTCAATTTTCTTGAGAGAACGAGAGATAGAGAAAAGTGCATTTACACGAGAAAGAGTTTGAATCAGACTTTGAGATCATATCATATCAGAGCATCATTTCAGTGATTCGGGGGTGGGAGAAAATCTTAGAACGTGAGTACTCCCGTACCCGGTTGAGAGGGCACAGTTGTCAAATCCCGATCCAGTGATCGATTCCGGACCGGAAGAGAAGAATTCCAATCAAGAGGGACAATCGAATCAGGCCCCAGGCCTTGGCATCCTAAAAACAGTGAAACTCCGAATACCCTGAGACTTAGCGTTTTACCCGGGGACTTTTCCGACCCCAGGTTAATAGTGAATTGAACAGCACCACTCTTGTGAGCCGAGATCTCCTTCCTAAACTCACTCCGCCACCACCAACTGATAAACCAGCCCGTGCGGAAGTGAGTTGTGGACCACAAGGAGGAGAAGTCATCAGTGAACGGCGCCTGGACCTCTGCCCCAGCGACCTCGTCGGAGATAGTGAATTTGAGCCGAGTCAGATTAGAATTGAAATTGCCCATCTCACCAGTAACTCGCAAATAAAAGAGATGCGATAAATTCTGGATTGCGTAATTAGTGAGTAAGAATGTCATCGGCATTTAATTGTTTAATTGTCATTGTTGTTTAATTGGGTAGTTAATTACGCACAAAGGATAATATCTAACTTTGCATCATATTGCTTTTGTTCCTGTTAGTCTGTAACTTGAACGAGTACAGTCAGTAACATTTGTTCCAAGCTGTTGACCAAACTGTGAGAACGTTTCCATTTATTGCACATAGCCAAATGGAGTTCGTCTCAATTATATTTACATTTGTGGGGGTGATACTGATTTCGGCTCAAATCACTCCAACCTCATGTACGAGGGCTTACCAACAGCAACGTAATTATGACTTGATATATTCTATTTTTGATAGTGCTGCAAAAAGTTTGCCGACAGTCATACTAGCATCTGTTCTAATCCAATAATGACGATATTAATTCAATAGGCAATGTGCATGAACTGGAGGCCTGCAGGGCAATTTGCGGCGGAGCATTCGTAGAAAACTACCAAAAACTACCAAACTACCAAGAAAACTACCAAAAGCCTTGTTGGCAGAGTTTCAGTGACCTAGAAGAAGAGGACATCATGATAGATGACATTTATTCACATTCTTACCTAGGCAAGTATTATCTCCTGGGGGCCGACTTCAGCCGAGGAGATCACGCAAAATATCTTGGAATATATCGAACAAAAGACCAACACATTAGCCCGATTAATGACGGTAGACCGAGGACTTGGCATTTCGATTGGAATTATGGGACGAGAGTATAAAGGACATAAACTTATTCCCATTTTGTATATTGCCGAAAAATAACATAACAATTACTTTCTAATAATATATGCTTAGGTCTTGAGGTCGGTGGGGTCCGGCCTGAACTATCACATCGTCAACACAGATGAACTCAGGAGAACCGGACCTCCAAACACCGCATTACTAGTGAAAGAAATGTAATTATATGGTGGATACCCGGGTGAAAGCGCTGACGTCTATATGTGCAAAATTCAATACGACACGGTATACCTCTTTTTCGGCACAGTCTCCTCACGAAATTCCTCTTGGACTTGTCAGATTGGTGGTGGTAATGGCGCAGCCTTAACCAAAAACTAAACAAATATTAGACTATAAATGTATTTAATGCATACAATTGAATGCATTTTATTACGTTATATTACAGATGATAATGGCGGTGGGACACACTATACTGATTTCAACATTCTAATCAATCGCTTTTAAGAATTCCAAGAATCTTCATTCATAAATGGAAGCGAGAACTGGTTGGGAAGTGTTGAACCCAAGGAAAGATCAATGGACAGTTTTGTTTATTCATAGAATAACTTGACTAACAAATTTAGAATACATTTACACTATTGTATTGACTATTCTCACTTTCAATATGCAAAAATAATAAAATGAAAGCCATGGGAAAGTCAATTGGCATTTCCACATTTACCACGGTTTAAATTACTAATTGAATATTCATGAATTTTAAGTTTGCAATTTCAGCAATACCAAAACCAGCTAGCCACAGTATTATATCCCCTCCACCAAACCATACAATTATACGCAGACATCGTCCATACATGACCCAACTTGGGTCACCCAAGTCGTAAATAAATAAATTGCGGAGTTTTGCTTCCAGACGAATTCGAACAAACGGTGCTACTTTCTGGCAGCCATCATTAAATATTTAGTGTAAGATGGAAGGTTTGGATTAATGTTTAATTAATGCTGGGCCTGGATAGGATAGGATGAGCCTATGGGAAATTTGATATTCCATGGAGGAAATTTCATCGATTGGATGATCCGGCTGAATTATTGCTTTCAGGTGAGGGAACTGATTACTCTGCTATTTTGCTTTGGAAGTTTCGACCGGAACTATGTTGATAAATTTGTAGGAAAAGTAACATGGCATAATAAAATCGTGAAATTTTGAGCTTATTATATTGTGCTAGCCCAATCTATGTGTCTCTCTGTTAACAGATCATTGAAGGGTGAGTCATTCCGAAACAAAATTGCTTACGCTTTCTGGCACCTTATCTTTCTGCAATACTTCCGGCACTAATGATGATTTAAGAGTGAATACAGATGTCATGAATGTATCAGATCATGAATGCTAGATATAAGTGATTTCTTTCCCCTTCACTGTACATGACATTGCCAATCGGTAATTCAATTCATAAATGAGCATTTTTATTCACGCACATTTTACTGGGTTCATTAGTTAGTTAAATACAGTGATTTTGACGCTTCATATTTTGAATGTACAAAGTGCAAATAAATATTGACATCCTCCCAATTTTTTAATGTAGAACTTGATCAAAACCCAAACGTAGACATTGAAACAAACTTATTTACACACATTACTCACTACTCAAGCTATCAAGAAGCAATTATAAATACTATTTCCTTTCCTCTTGACCTTTCAACCAATCATACCTTTGCCTAGTATAAACCTGATTTTGGAAGGTGAATACTTTCAGCCTAGGCATCAATTCCCAAATGTTAGATTTGAACATTTCATTCCGAAGCAAGTGCATTCTCAACTCCAGGGCATCCTCGGGATAACTCCCGTTAGGGCGATAACATTTCCATCGCGATACTAATTGATTTTCATCATTGTCCCTCCGTAAATAATTTTTTCCTTTGCAAAATACACGTAAATTCTCCAGAAGTGGAAAGCGCAATAGGAATGTGGACACACACCTCCAGTCCGGCATGAAGTAAATATCAAGTTCTATCTCAATTGTCTTCAATGTTGATGAAGTCAATACACAACCATCAACTATCTCAGCTAGCTTATCCTTATCCCCAAAAGTCGTCCGGAATAGGACTGTATTCAACCGACTTGTGACAGATACTTTTCTAATGACATCGATTAACTCGCCATTCTTTATCCACAAAAATGGCAGCCCAAGTTTTTGCAGATTTGGCAACTTTCCTAGGAGCAAAGTATTCATTGATGCAACTGGAATGTACCTCGGATATAGCTGTGAAATTGATACAACTCGATAACAGGGAGAAGTTGATATGTGAAGCTCAGAGAGAGTTGGCCAATCGAGGTGACATATACTGCTCCATTGTTCTGTGTTCAGTTCAAGTCTTCCAAGTTGGAGGTGATGCTGCTGCAGAAAAGAGTGGACACGCTCTGAATAGCCTACATAATTTGTTCCTAATTGAATCGTTTCTAATGCCGGGAAGAAGCACGGCTCCGTGATACGTATAGCAAAGTTGTACTGGTCCAGGCCAATTTTTCTTAAGTTTGGCAAAAGATGATTATTGAGATTATGCGCAACCACTTCATAGACGCCGTCACCAAGTAAATTATCAAGATTTAAATAGTATACGTGCTTCCCATAGACCTGGAGATACTTTTGCATGTTTGGAGTACTACCGTAACGACGAGGATCTATGAGCAGTGTGCGGCCTATAAATGGATTCCTCATGAAAATGTATCCTCCATCTCTGTACACGGACCTACCCCATGCGTTGGCGTATAGTTCATCAAGCCCCTTTTCAATTACAGGATTAATGAAGCTTGGATACCGGGATTCGCAACCCTGCTTCATGTGTGTGTATGGCCGGAAAAAGTCATGGTTTTCGAAAAAATCATCAACTGCGTGGCTCCAAGCTTTGCAAGTCGAGCGGCATTGAAGAATTTCCCTGCGATCCAGGAACTTATATAGATGGGGGAAGATCTGAATTACAAATTCGAAAAGGAAAATCAAGATAAACTTTTGGACGAGGGAGAAAATTCCAAGTAGGAAAATGATATGATTATACAAACGCCATTCATACCTTGTGAAACATAAATGTACCCTTGCACGGATGAAGAATCCTTTCAAAGAGATCACACACATTGCTACAATTTTCCATATCATTCCAGTGAGTTAGGTTTTGCAAAATCCTTTCCCAAACCTGGAAAATTTAAAAGTAACAATTTGCATTTCTTTCACTGGGAATTTCATAATTAGTTAATATTATGTTCTTCTGCTTATCTTACCTCTCCCGG
>JAQIXQ010002336.1:0-10931 GCA_034700485.1 Pseudosinella alba | reverse complement strand
CCAATGAAATGGTTCAATCTTCCCTCAGAGTTGAAGCGACAGAGGAACTTCATATGGACTAGTAGTTTATGCTGAAAAATATGATTTCCAAATGATTACAATCGGAATGACTATATTAATGACGAAATTTTTCCATTACTGCTTAACTTACTGGAATGTTGTGAACATTCACTTTGATCTTCTTCAACGTCCCATGCGGCACTAGCAACTCTGGTGAGCCACCATTTATCACACTAATTCTGGGACAAAATCCAGGGCCACTTTGGCTACTTGGACCAACTCTGTTCAATCCAGTGACTGGGAAGTAAGTTGTACAACTTTCAGTGGTGCTGTGTTTGCAGCGATGCCTACCCACACACCAGTCACAGGGGAAAGCGGAAGTGACGCAGGACGTGCAGTTGGTATAAGTATTGCAGTCAAAGAATATGAAATCAGTGGAAACAATATCGATGGGTGTGCTACCGTTTTGTGACAAACGTATGGATAAAGTGGAGGTGTAATTATCTAAGGCCACAAAAATTAAAATCAGTATTAATATTTAGTAATAACTGGCTTGGCATTTTTAGTAATGATACGCTTACGTCGCTCTGGAGGAATTGTTGGAAGGTCAAACGCTGGCGGAGTAGAACATATAACTCCGCTGGTTGTCAAGTTTGCTTGGGTTACCAAGGTATTTCCACTTGGGAAACGGAAGGCACATCCGAATTCAGCCAACCGGGTGGGAAGATGGTCTATGAAGATGTCGATCTTTAAAAGAAATGGACAGTTTTAAACTTTACAAAGCTTTAGTTAATTTGCTAGCCGATTGTTATAATATGATGATATTTTACCGTTTTATCAGTAGCTGTTGTGATTTGTAACTGGTTGGGTATGAGCTTGGTAATCCTAGTACACTGGCCGTGTTTGTACGAGATCCAATACCGGGATAATTCGGATGTTATATTTCCTTCTGGACAATTACTCTTCACTGTGCACCTGTACATGCAAACGTATTAAATTTGTTGTTCTATTATGTATCTACTATTGATACGGGATATCAAGCTATACAGTAGTGGGTGATAGATGGGTGAACAAATATAAATACTGACCTATTCTGTAATACGCACCAACCACAATACGGATCCCCTGCGCCAACGCATTCGTTACATGTCCGGGATTCGGAGCAATCATGTACAATTACTTTCAAAATCTATAATCAATTGTAAGGATATTTCATATTACCCCAGAACATCATTTGGAGGATTTTACTAGCAAATGGCTGGAATCCTACACCCGTACTTTTCTTTTGGTCATAACATAGATGTGAGATTTTGTCATGTCGAAGAACATATCAGGCAGCACCCTACTCCCCATGACGATCACTTGATCATCATATTCCGTAGAGGATCTGCTATTTTCTACAACCACCTTCTTCAAGTGCCCTTCCGTTGTCCCAAGGAACACGACAGTGTGGTTCCCTGTGAAGGTTGCTGCGACTGAGGTGACCAAAGTGTTGAAGTTTAAGGCGGACACTGCTTGTAAAGCCTTTTCTCCTCCCAATGGAGTATTGACGTTCATTCCGCAGAAGTCTTCTTCAATTTTGTCGACTACTTTGCCCTTCAAATAAATTAAAAAAATGCTGTTGTCTAAATGTACATGCAAAACTTACAAACTTGATAAGTATGTGTACCATTGGAACACACGGAGCATTCATGGCAATGAATCCCAGTCCCTTATTCCCCTTCCCCTGGAAGCAAAGCTTAATGTTTTCCAAGAATTTCCTTCTAATATCTTTCAATGAGTAGATGCACAGTCCACTTCCCTTCCCAGCTACTGGGCTGCCGGAAGTTTCAGCTTTGGCAAAAGCTGTAAAAAGCACATCATCCTCAGGGGTAACGTGCAATTTGTTAGCCAGATCGGGTGGGCGTCACGATGGATAATGATAATTTATATACCACTAATAAGGATAAGCTAATTAGGCTAAAGTTAATTAGGATACCAGGTTATGTAGGATAAAATAATTAGGCTAACCAGTCAAGTGTTTAGTATAATTTTAGTATAATTAGTATAACTTTATTATACAACAACAGCCAACATTAATTACATCACATAATGAAACATCAAAAAAACAAAATCAGGATCCAAAATCAACTTATAATTTGTTACGTTTGCTTCTGGTCATTACAACATTTCCGTTATTTATTTCCTCGTTTTTACGCTTTCTTCCTTTACGAACGGGGGCAGTGCTGTACTGCTTGTCAAAAGTAGCTTGCTGAACTTGAGTGGAAGATGATGATGATGAGATAGATGCAGAAGATGTGGAAGGAGGTGGGCTAGATAGCACTATTTGAGTAGCAATATTGTCCTGTGCTACGTCTTCTTCTGGTGAAGGAGTCATGGATTCTTCTCGCAGACCAGCAACAAAAAGTTCCCCATTTTCTCCTTGTCTCCCCTTGTTCTTACGTACACAGGACATGTTTAGTGACATGCCAAATAAGTACTGTGACAACGATAACGACGTAAACTTTCTAGCACATACAACTAATCTTTGATCAAGATTCTTCTGATTTATGCTTTTGTCTCGCACCTCCATACCTGACAATCTACTTTTCATGGTCACACTGACGCTTTTATTCTCTACTCGGATTTGCTTAATAAGCTTATTGAATGTGAGATTTTTCCCTTCTGCTATAGTTAACAGCCGCCGATGCCAAGCTTCCACGGCATTATTAGTTCTTGGAATATTTTGTAGAACACGTTCATATACGTTGGATATTTCAAGTTGAAACATAGGCTGCTTATATCTCGTCCCAACCCATGTAAGCTTAACATATTGTAAAAACTCATCCACATCTTGTTTCAGTCTTGCATCATTATCATTCCATAATCTAACTAGTGAATTTTTTACCGTTATATCCTGGCATATAAGCTTAAAAGCGGCAAGAACGGAGTCCTTTGGCACAAAGGGCAATGCAAATACCTTTTTACAAAGGCCTGAAAAAACCATGTCATTCATGTACATGTTCTTCATCCTGGGAGTAAAATGTCTAAAAACTGCCTGAACATAATGAAAGTGACATCCCTGTACAGAAATATCCTCCCCAAAACATTTCAATAAAGCGTTTATGTTCGCCTTCTCAAAATCAACTAACACAACCTCAGGACACAAATTCTCACTCTTCTCCTTCAACTTGTTATATACAACTTCATACGTGGCTCCTGACTTGTCCGGTAGTAGCGCATACACTAAAGGAAAGACAAAGCCGTCCTCAGTCATTCCATGAATAGAAACAAGCTGCGTGTACATATTTGATACAACGTCAAAAGTCCCATCCACACACCACACTTTGCATCGTTGCAATTCCTTAAATCAATCAAAATTATCAACTAATCAACCAACACGAAATGAAAAAAAAATGAAATACAAAAAAAATAATGAAACCTAAGCATTCAAACCTCTAAACAATCATCCGAAGAAAAGATCAGAATCCTTTTGTCATCCTTTGAATCGAAGAGCAAAAATCGTTCGGCATCATCACCCTCATCAGGAACTGTGTTCACCTGCTCATCCGTCAAATTAATATCACTTCGTGATGTGGGCTCTTTGACACCAATAGGTTTCCTGTACTTTCGTACATATTCGCATAAAATGTCACGACGTGGCAGTGATTGCAACACAGAACTGGAAACATTTTCAGTGACTTCATGGAGAATACGGGATGGTGGAGCTGAAGTATTAGTTAGTGCAAGCTCCCGAATATTTTCACGTGTTTTTTCTACTGCACATTCAAATGCACTAATCATACATACATGTTCAAAAGTCACGGTTATATTACCATCCCTTCGTATCGCTCTGGCATTGCAAATACGATTGGCACATCGCAAATAATCTGTTTCGCCTTTCCGGCGATTCACTGTGTAAACCTTGTTTTCATGGAATATTTTATTTTGTCTCTTGCGAGGAATTTTTACTTTTTCCATCTTTCCTTACTAAAATACCTAACAAGCAAAATGCTAACCTAAGCAAAGCACGTCAGCAGTAGCAGGAGTCAGGCTAAACACTGAGACATGGATCTGTCATAAATGTCATAAAACAGGTTTAGCCTAATCTTTTCAATTATCCTAATTGCTTGGTATACTAATTACTCGCTAGATTAGCCTAACTTTAATTATCCTAATTAGATTATCCCTATTACTGTTATAATTATTAATGTTATCCTCCCCCACACACACCCAGCCAGATCAGAACCCGGTTTCCCTAAATATGCTGCCTGTACTAGATCAAACTTTCTTCCGGTTGTCCCACTAACGCATTCAATGGGAACCTCCGTATATGAATAGTAGTTGGTGTCATTTTGGCACACTCGAACCAGCTTAGAGATAAATGGAGAGCTGGGCCCTTCATCCTTCTTTTGAATAGTCATAAAGTAGGAGAACCCATCCGAGCTAAAGCCATAGATGTAGTTGATTGGATAAGACTCCCGTTGACTGACGTGGATCCTGGTCCCGGAGGAGAGACTAGTCTGAACAATTTGGAAGTTGTCACGGGGATTTAAACTTCTACTCGAGACGGCTGGGATCTCATGTCGATAAGGGGAATTACCAGTGTAGGTAACGCCCACGTACAAAACCTTATCATAATTTAATACATTACAATTAAAATAGCCCCATATTAGTTGACAATCTCATATTCAAATTCCAATTGGTTTTCCTTACTGTGGTCGCTGGTGGCGATGGAGGTCCAGGTGCAATGAAGGCAACTGTACTTGCAGTTTCATTATTCGCGACTATGGGCTCCTCAACAAATTTAGTTTCCGAATTGGACACATTATCCAACCCCAAAACCCAGCAAATTCCTTGATACAGGCTGCCACAAGCTATCAACTTGGCTCTGCTATAGTCAATCACCAAAATTTTGTTGACATTGTTGGTCAACTGAATCTTGGCTTTTGGGGGACATTCCATATAACCAGAGCATTCTGGAGAGTCCTCCGAAGGTCCAGTCCGATTGGATGCTAATAATTTCAAATCCGAATCCAGTTGGTATATCCAGTTAACAGCGCCAACGTAAAGGATTCCTGATTCTTTATGAACTACGAGGTGGTTGTTAATTGTACTTTTTTCATTTAAGGGATCAGTGAAGGTGGCAACGACGTGCTTGGAAGGAGTGCCATGAGCCGTTGGTAAAAATGCAATTGTAGCGAGAAAGTAGCAAAAGGGCTTCACAATGCCCCAAATATGGAACATTTTCCAAGTGAAACTTTTAGATTTAAGTGCATGCATTTTTTTTGCACGGTAACGTAATGGAGAGAAGAGCATTAATGAAATGAAGAATAGTTGCACTAAAATATCTTATTGAAGCTGTATGACTTGCATCAACATCGACACTCATCGACACTCATCGTTAGGATGGGACACCCGGTCATTAATCAAGCCGACCGTTCAGGATTTTATAATATATTATTATTTAATCACACAATATTCCATGAAATGACTGCATTCAGGAAGTAAGATGTGATAACAAGGAGCCGTTGTGACACTTGTCACTTTGCCATAGTGTTACAATCATCAACTTGCTTCTTTTAATACCGTCCAAAATATGCAGTGAAATCGTGCTACATTTGGAAACAAGGCGTAAGAATGAAAGATGAACATTTACTTCCTGCTTTCTCGCTACATATGGTGATATTAATGTGATAAGATAATGTTCATAATTTATGGATTGATAGGCGTGTGCATCTTCTAAGTCAGCCACTGACTCACAAGAAAATGTCAGTGTGTCAGAAAATATAGCCATTATTAATTAGTTGAGTTCCTGCATGACATACATACATATGTGCTTATATTTGTATCTGCAAAATAAAATAAATGAGTAATATTATGTATCATTTTGTATTTTTAAAGCTAATTGTCGGACAAGGATTAAATTTGACAAATGTGGACATAAATAAAATGATCATTTCCAGTCTAAACTCAAAAGGCAGCGAGACAAAAATCTGATTGAACAGATAAAAATTATATCGCACTCAGTTTTGTAGCTAATCGCTGATGTGACAACATCGAACTATTAATTTTGTGGGATGTGGCATCAACTAATATGAACATAATGTGTAGCGTAGCCATATATGTTTTATGACGTCTCCGTCAACTCTTGATCAATTTCTTTATCTGCCACTTGCTAGAACTAAAACAAACCATATTATCAAATCCGCATGCAGCCCAAAACACAATCATTTTCAATAATATAAAATTACCGTAGAATGAATTTGTCGCAATTAAAACATTCTATATATCAAATTAATGGTTGCATCGCAATTGTCTTGACGTGAGCAAATTTTGATATCCGTAATCAGTAATAAATAACTATCATCATATATATCAATTAACATGTTTGATAATGATATCCAATATTGTGCTGTAGACCACGTCGCGAAACAAAGCTCGTACAATATTTTATCTTTTGATATTAGCTAACATTTTCATTGCATTTTCACCATGAGACTTGGATATCCTTCTTCCTAAGTTAATAATTTATCGAAATAACCTAATTGCGAATTCAAACAGAAGCAGCATGGGTAACTTTGTCCTCCTACAAATTGGACTGACTGTGTTGTTTTCAACATTTCTCTCCACAACGGCGGATTTACCTCCGGAAGAGCATAAAGCCATGATGTTGGTTTTACTAATTTATATAGAACCCAGAACCCCGCTATTATTTATAACCGAATTGTTGCAGTTTAATTTGAGTAATATTTTAATTATTGTAGAGGTGCAGTTGAAACGATCTTCCAGATTGCCTGTACAGTCAAGTATCCTCAGAGATCCGGGAAGGAATTTCAAAGCTGCTTGGAGAAGCCTAAGGAGTTCTTGTCTCCAAAGGACCTTGTCAAATGGATTAACACCAGAGCTCCGAATATAATGCCCACTTTTCATTCCAAGTGTAGTCAGTATACGAAGGAAGATAAGTTCAATGCCCCTGCTCCGGCTGATGAGTCGGAGGCTCTGTCGGACAAGGGAAAAAAATACCCCCTGCAGGCATACGCACATTGCGTGGTAGACAGTATACGGAAGGAGAAAGGGGACGGTCACCTTCGCCAGGTTAGCCCCATAATTCAATTCTATTTCCACAATAACAACTTCAATTCCAGCAACTCTTGAATTAAATAGTATGTAAAATTTAACCTAACTATATCTCACTTAACAGTGGAGCCCACAAAGATCAGGAACATTTCAAATCCGATTTGCAGCACCCACCCGTGATTGGTTGCAAGAATTTCTTGATGCGGAAAACAAATACCGAGCTCGCCATGATACCCCACCAGTAGTGTTGATGGAGAGTGTAAGTAGAGTACATATCGACGACCTTGAACACGACAACGAGAAATTAGAAGTGGGACTCATTACTAAATTACTCTTTCCATTTGTAGCTCAACGAGGAAGCTCAGCAATACGCAGAAGTATTGGCAAAGAACTGCAAAATGAAGCATTCTTCTCGCAAAGATCGCAAAGGGGCCGGGGAGAATCTTGGGTGGCAGGAAAACCCGGGCCATAAGGATGAGATAGCTGGATTGTGTGCAAAAGCCTGGTACGACGAGATCAAATACTATCCTTATCCTGGGGGCTACAATGGGACGGGGGAGGATGAGGTTATCAAAAAGATGGGCCATTTTACTCAACTCATTTGGAAGGAGACAACGCAGGTTGGATATGGTATTGCGACCTCTAGCAGTTGCTCATGGTCGGGGCTCCCTACTCATTATTGCGTTGCTCGCTATGCGCCTCCTGGGAATGTGATTGGACCAGGAAGCTTCCAGAGGAACGTTTTACCCCTCAAAAAAGATTCTTGAATTTGGTGATGAGTAAATATGCTAAGTTTGTTGTCGTGACATTAAGTGTCTACGTCATGCATAATAGGCATACAGTTGGCAGCGGATGTGGTAATTAATCCAGAAGAGGGAAAGAAAAATACATTTAATGATTAAACATTTGTACGCATCCTCGTATCTTTCATTTTTTTTGTTGCCATTTCAGCCAATTGTATTCATGTCTAACAAAACGGACCGTGAAGACCGTAGAACCGTTTTAATGAGCAAGTTCCCATCTCGGCATGTTAATTCACAGAAGGAAAAAAATGCCATGAACATCTCATAAATTGGGCAAGTTGACATAAGTATCTTCTTACCCATTATTGCATAATATTACTCTCATTATCACATGCTTATCTTATCATATTAGTTGTTTCATGTGCACTTTGTGTGCCAGTTCCACATTTCTCCGTGCTGCAATGTATATTATTGTAACTTACGATTAGCATAATATTAACGCGATAAAAAGTCATCACGATGATATCACGCTAACTCAACTGGGTCACATGTATAATATAGTATAGTTGCTGAAAGTTGGCATAATGGTACACGTAGTTAGTTATTCACGAGAAAATCCGCATTAAAATTCACTAAACTGGATGTATGGAAACAGTATGCGCCATGTTATCTGACTTTATCTCGGTCTGCTGATAAGGGTGACGGCTATACTACCATATTATTTGAAAAAGAAGTCAATTTCGATAGCTAAGCTATGTAATATACGAGCAGATCAGAGCAACCATTCCAACATTCAACATAATATATCTCCTCTTTCCTCATAAGCACCTGAAGCCATGGAGTAGCAAACGTGCCACTGCCATATCATAACTTTAGTTTGCCATGCACTATATATATATAGAGTGAATATTTGGTTTCTGATTAAATTATAATTTTCGATAGAAATTAGAAACTGAATACACTCTTTGACTCACTAACTATTAGAAATGTGCCCCTTGAATAAGAACAAGATGTATTCATTCACCGTATTTTTTCTGTCATTTCTTGCTTCACTTACCATACCCCAGTGTTATTCAAACGACATAGTAAATTCCTACAACTTGACTAATCAATTAACGGGTTTGATCGGTGGTCATTACTTCTGCAGCCGTCCCAGGCTTACCGAAGCTTCATGCACTGGATATAATAAAATACCAGATGATATCATCGGGAGATTCTCAATTCAAGTGTTGGACATGAGCTCCGGAAATACCATAGAAACCCTGACTGAAGGCCAGTTACGTCGCGCCGCCTTGCCAATGCTGACCCATCTAAACCTTCAAAATTGCAAAATTATTAAGATTGAACGAGGAGCATTTTCCAGCGGGGAAAGGAATTTACTGGAGATCGACTTGAGCAATAACCGTATCGAGACACTGGATCCGGAAGTGTTCGAAGGGCTGGACAACCTCGTCATTCTAAGCCTGCGCCGGAATCCGTTAAAACGATTTGACATGCTAAATGATTTTCCTTCACTCCGGCTGGAGACATTGGACTTGAGCCAGGGTCAACTGGAAAGCTTGACATTTAACATCTTCAGCAAATTAACATATTTGGACACAATCAGGCTTAACGATAACAAGCTGACCACGTTGGACTCGATGGTCTTCCGGGAGACGAGATTTTTGAGGCATCTGGACCTAAGGGATAATCCTTGGAACTGCGATTGCAAGATGGAGTCTTTGCTTGCCAAGTTGCGCGAACTGAAATTAAGGGACACACTATATGACACAACCTGTAATACTCCAGCCAACATGACGGGAGTGAAATGGAATTTTATTCAGAAGGATACACTGACTTGCGAGCCAATGGGGGTTTGGGATTGGCTTGGGATCGTGTTGATCATAGTCATATTTTTAATTGCTGCGGGAGGATTTTTCTGTATTTGGAGGAGGCAGCGCAGCATCCGGATGCGGCCGCAAGGGACGAGATTTAGCATGATGGTATATTTTATGGCATCCATTAAAAATTGATTCTCTTTTTTTTTGTCAAAATGTGGAAATCAATCTTTTAATTTATTAACGCAATTACAGGCTACAAAGGCAAATGAGGGACCGGGAATTTACTCCGTCAGCAGGCCAACTAATGACGATAAAAACAAACAGAATGAGATATCCATCCGTTCAGAAGGGGTCGTTCCATTGCTACTTAACAGCACCGACAAGGAAAGGGACTTGGAATCTGGTGAAAGCAAGATTGAATTGAAGACATCTTCAGTCAAAGAAACAGCTCTTGATGATAGTGACTGAATTGATTATGATATCGTAAAATGGTGAAGTTTATGGATTATACATTGGATGATAGTTGTTATTTCTTAAGGGAAAGATAATGTCGATGTTCTATTGTGTAGGAAGATTAGTTACTTTCTCAATATTTGTTTGATATTAATTGCTGATTGCTCACCAAAATATTAGTAAGGAGACCCTTGAGGAATTTGTTCGTTTACTTACTAACATTAATATAATAAATTTGACTATATATTATTGAATGATGGCTAAATCACACACCGAGTAAGCACACCGTATTCTCGGCAACGCAGTAACTCATTTCCATAATTAACTGGTGTCTATTCAGTTTTTGCGGACTTAGCAGCGTATTAAGTATAGTCTATATTCTTCATGTCAATATGCCGTTTTTAAATATTATAACTTATGCAAGGAAATGTGGCTCGACTATTTACAGGATCAAGTGATCCTGTGATCAAGATTACAAACCTTGCGGAAGTAATATTTTGCATGATTAAAACGTGGACGTTGGATTTTGGATTGTTCTTAAGCCATTGTTTATATTTCGAGGATACGTTATTCCGTACTTCATTCGGCATGTATTTGTATATATATTCAATATGAGCATCTGGATAGAGGAAACAATGCGTATTACCGTAGTAATTCAGAAAAAATGTAATCATTATAATAATTGTAAATAAATCTCGTTTCTCCTTCACATCAACGTGGTTGGCTAAAATCGCCTCACTGTAGTACCTAAAGTAGAATATTTGTGGTCATTTTGGCTTGGAAGAGGATACTTTTATTTATAAAATACGAGCTTTCGATTACTAACCGCAATCATTATCAAGTATGATTAACTAAC
>JAQIXQ010002335.1:0-10935 GCA_034700485.1 Pseudosinella alba | reverse complement strand
CCCATGCCACCCCTGAAGACAAGGAATGGGACCTTCCGACCCTTCCGACCCGCAACCCTCCATTCGGAGGTTCCAGCCATGTCCCTCCTTGGACGAGCTCCTCCCTCCTCAGCATCCTTCTTGCGCTCCTCCTCCATCTCCTTCTGGTAATGTTCCAAAGCTCGATCCTTGACCTCCTCCTTATCTTTCTCGGTTCCAGCCCCGCCCTCGAATGGTTCAGTGGAGGAGAACCAGCCCAGCTTGGACTCAGAACCCAACAGCCCCGCTCCAGAAGATGAAGGACCTACGCCAGCAGAACGTCCTGGAGCTCCAGTGGCCGAGGCCCGGGCGGGACTATAAAAAAAAGAACAAAATTATTTTACACAATTAAATTACTTATTTTAATTCCCAGTATAACAGCTGGGCTTGATAGTTAATTTGGTTGTTGACCTACCGCTGCTCACTCTTCTTGGGCTGACCACCGTGACTCCCGGTTCCTTTACTTTTGGAAGACGCCTTTCCTGACCGGACGTACCATAGGTGACTTGTCAAACCCTGACGGTTCCTGTACATCCCCCCACAGAGGCAGCCCAAGGGGTTCTTCGGATCTTTGCCGTGCCCCTGGGCGCCAAGCAACCTTCCTGTCTTTCCCCTCCGCTTTTGGAACTTCTTGGAAGCCTTCCTGCGGCCCGAACTTGCTCTACAAAAAAAAGAATAATAAACAAAATAGTTTAATTTGATAAAATTAATTCTGCCAACTAATTGCTATAACTTCTGCTTTTAATTTAATTAAGATCCACTTTAGAAGACTTGGCGTCACGTACTCAGCCTGATTGGGAGGACGACGGCAGCGTTCCTTGGCCTTCATCACGACACGCAATGACGTGCGGTACCTTCCACCTCCACCTCTCCCTGATGGAGCCCCTTCATCATCCCCTCCTCCTCCTCCTGGGGACTGGGAGGCGTTCCCTCCAACTCCTGCAGCCAGCTGTTCCTCCATCTCCCTTTTCATTGCTAATTTAAATTGACTAGCTCCTCCTGGTCTCACCGGGGAAGTTGATTTAACAATCACCGTTAACCGGTTGCTAATTGTCCGACCTATTCAATTTAAATAAAATCACCAAAGTTAAATATTAAATTGCAGAATTTAATTTGATAATTGGAACTAGTCTAGTTAAGGCAGGGGAATAACGTTAAAACAAAATAAACTAAAGTAGGTACAAGGTAAATAACTAGTCCTTCATGGCACTGTTGATAATTAAGTAATAATTAAATGATAAGTTAAATGGCTTAATTAAATTACCTTCAACCTTTAATTACTTACAAAATCACATCCAGACTAGGCAACACCCGAGACTAGACTCCGACATCCGAACAAAATCTGGAATTGATTGTTTACATTCGGAATGCGATGAATGAGCTGAGTTCTTTCTTGTGTGGCTTTGCGTTCCCTCCAAAATCCCGTTCAATTTTAGGGCACAGATGGGAAGGGTGCATGTGCTCCAATCCATTTCACTTCACAGCTTGCCTCAGGCTATTTGAAGCCTGACTGAAGCAGATCCTTCCCTTCACATATTGGACTTGAATTGAGCTTGAAGAACAAAGGAAAATGCCTGTGAGAAATGGTATGATTTTTTTTCATATGATTTCGGTAAAATGATCCTTACCGCTACAGATTCCACCAAAATATTATACAAATGTGACATTTGACCTACTTGGTAAGGTCAACCTTGCCGATAACATTATAAAGACTTCCTGGACCTGAAGATATTAAATTGCATTTCTACAGTCCACTCCAGTCCAGGGTCCCATACGCAGATGTTTCTGAGGAAGTCTGTAAAAATTCGGATCAATTTCTTTAAAACGTTCAAATGGGTCGAATATGAATTGGAGCTGTTACTAATAATTGTAAGTAAGCAAAGTCAAAGTGGGCCATTATTTAAGGCTATTTAGAATTTACCTGTGTAATTATAGAGGGAGTAGATCAACAGCCCCAAATTGATGCTGATCAACATCCCGGCGACAATCAATAACATAATAATGAATGATAACTTAATTATGTTTCGTCAAACTGACTTGAGTTGTGTTGCGTTATAAAAATTGGCTGGATTTAAATTAAGGTGACCTGAACGAATATGTTGCATGACCAAAACTGATGATGAGGATGAAGTATGAGCATGAAATGAATTTAAAAATGGGATGTTTATATTATCTTATCTGCTATCTATGTTATGTCCATATGATTGACTTTGAACTTATGATTCTATTTATGCTGATTTCTGCAAGTCGATCCCTACCAGCACATGATGGTAATTGTCATATATGCATATGACCAGTTTAATATCAGCACAGTATAGATAGATTATAGCGTATTGTGTATTCTAGTGTATCTTCCAACTGTGATATGTGATATCAGGATTGATTCCCGCACCGTCATCAACATGCTTGCGTAATTAAATAATATCTTCTATTTGCAATCGTCAATGTCTTATGAATGAACATACATTTTAGCTAAAGACAGATATAATATGCCATGAGAAAATGCAAAGGCAATGACTTCGTAAATATAAATGATTTATACCAAATCACGGTCCACGGAGAGTGTGTATGTCACTGTACAGATTAATTGCAAGTCATCACATATTCATAAACACAAGCTTAAATACCTATTGCACATGTAACATGCACACAAAAGTACTTCATCAGACTCATCAAGGTCAAAATCATCCCAACATTTTTTTTATCACTTTGGTTTGCTTCAGAGCAGTTTTTGATAACTCCGGTTCAGCAGGTCTCCACATTCATAATATGACAATTAGATATATGAAAGCAAGTCTAACTGCATAATATATTATTGAGTCGATACTTTATTTTAGTAAGTTTGGCTGACTTTAAGATGAAAATCCATGAAAATCATTTCACAAAAAGAAATCTCCAGCCATTTGATAAAAAATAAGTCTTCTTAAATCATTATAATTCACTTTAATTTTGATTTTAGTCCGCGTTTATTTCAAGATATGAGACATATGCTCCATTTCTGATCACTATTTTCTCTCAACCACATCCACATAAATGGGCTCATGCGGTGTCAGCACAGTTCCCCCCGGAACCAATTTAATTTCGGTGTCCTCCCTCCCCACAAATTTGAATTCCTTCAGCAGATACACCAACAAAAGAGGGATGACCTCAAGGGCAAACCTTTTGCCCGTACAAATTCTTGGCCCAAACCCAAAGGAAGTGCTGGAATATGGGTTGACCTTGTCCTTATTCTCGGGGAAGAATCGTTCCGGCCAGAACTCATCCGGCCTCTCATTATATTCCTGGTTCCTATTCAAAGCCCAAATGGGGAGCATGACAACGGTCCCCTTTTTGATGGTCAAGTTATGTTGGTCATTCCGCCAATCTTTGGTGCACACGCGTTCCAACCGATGGAAGACTGTGTGGAGTCTGAGGCATTCTTGAATGCAGGAATTCATCAGTGTCATTTCCTGAAGGTGTTCCTGCTCCAATTTCCCATTATATTTGGCAAGGGCTTGATCCAACTCGGAATAGATCCTCTGGTCGAGGTCCGGATCCTTGATCATTTGGTAGATTAGGATGGCCACCATGGTGCTTATCTGATCCTGACCTGCGGCGAAGAAGGATATGGCTTGGCTTATCAAGGTAGCTTCAGTAATTTTTGCACTTGTGAATTCTGGGGAGCCGAGCATATCCCACCAGTCCTGGAACATGTCGATGAGGTCATTCCGCTTCTGACCTGAGCGCTTCCGCTCGGCCATCATGTGCTTGAGGAGATTAGTGAACTTGGTTATGGGTTCGGCGTTGAAGCTTGTGTCAGGGAAGAGCTTTTTCAGGAATGGGAAGGCATCTGAAAAAAATATATTCAAATCATGTCATGTCATATCGTAACACGTTCATCGCCAATTTATAAGTTGCTGGAACATTTAACCAATTTTGCTAAATTAATTATAGATGACTTACGAGAATAGGTCGCCACCTCTTGGCTAAATGTGGATGGTTCCGAACCGGTCGGGGTGTTCAATTCAGTTATGATCTGGGTGAACCCATTGTTCTGGCTAGTTCTATCCCCAACTTGAACAGAGAACAAGGCCCTGCCGATCAAGTCAGTAAGCATTGTATGGATCGACCTTTAAACATAAACAAACATAAACGCTTTCCTCAGTGAAAATGATTTTTGAATAATAATGGCTAAAGTTGGATTTGGATTACGGTGGTTGAAATTGTCTTACTGATCAATAGGATATTTCTCGGCAGTTCCATTCCCCTTCTTGATCAGATCCTTGATATCAGACACAAAATCCTGGATTGCCTCTCGCATGGGCAGGTTCATCATCCTCATCTTGGCGGAGGTGAATGCGGGGGTGGAGAGGGAACGGACAATCCTCCATTTTTCACCTGAAATGTTTCTCCGTAAATATTTCACTAATTAGAAACCGGTCCATATCCAGTGTCTTGGGCGATGACTGACTGTAACTGACCTGACAAAAATTCAGGAAGGTCATTCACAACCGGATCCCCGTGATCATGCTCCCGTTTCCCACTGAAGTAGTCATAATCCTTGACACAAATCAGGCGAACCAATTCCGGGACGCAGACCATTACTTGAGGTTCCCGTCCTTCATAAACCTTTAGGAAAAAATAGAGAACAATTTCAAACAAAAATAAAGTATAATCTATTTATTTTTTAATTGACTTTTTGGGAATTCCGTGTCATTTTACCCCAAAAACCTGTCCATATTTCCTCATCCACTGTACATCCTGTGGCCCACCCGGATTCTCATTAAGGTCACGCACTGACCCCAAAATCGGATTCGTGTACTCCACCACAGGAATGCCCATCTTCTCCAGTGTCCCATAATTCCATCGGGCGTAGTTCCACAAGCCAATTAAACTAACGACGAGTATTACAGCAATGACAATTAAGACTATCATAGTAATATGACATATGCTGCTTAACAAACTGAAATGAGTTTGGAAATTGGTAACAAGCCAAAGTAATTAAAATAAACAGATTAAACTAAACTCTTCCCAACTGTCACTGTAACAGGGAAAGGCTGGACTACTTGTGTTGGATTATGATTTCATGACTTGAGTAATATACCAAAGTGGCAAGTGGATGGACGGAGCATATTATGCTTTGCGAATGGAAAGTTTTCAGTCAAACATATCATTTCATATTGCTTAAGTTTTCTCAAGGTCATAAAGACTAGCAAATGACGACAAGATAAATATAAGATAGTATATCTTACTTGTACTCCATCAAAAAAAATCCGTTCTCGTTCTCATCATCATCATGATCAAATTACCTTCAGGCAGCAAGATAACTGGTCCCAACTTCAACTAGGTGAATGAATGTATATACTATTACATGACATTGCATTGCAATGCAATAGCATCAATCATCAACGCAAAAAAAAAACTTTCGGCCAAGGTCATTTATATCAGCTAACTAACTATGCTTTATGCAACATCCAGTATTATGTGCCTTACTTACTTACACAATATGCCCATCCGAATTCAACTCATGCAATGCTAAAGTACACGTAATAATTACATGGTTAACAAAGAAATTGTCGAGTTGAGGATTGTGTCCATGACATCCATAACAGAGCGCTTCTTAATAGTAAAGAAGTTGCCCATGGTCAACGAAACGAAGCCACCCTCATGGACTTCACCTCCCTCCTTTCAATAATCCCTAGCTTGACCCCCTTCCAGAACCGAATCATCTCCGCGGTCGCCACATTAGGTTGGGATTCATAATGCAGAACCAACAAGTTCACGACTCCCCCTCAAGTCTCCCGTACAATGAGACAACCCCATAATTAGAAAATATGCAAAATGTCAAACCGACCCCTTGCAAAGATGGAATATAAACACGGAGAGTCTCGCTAGCCGCATTTGCCAACAGGCAGAACCCTCTGTGGAACCGAAACCTTTCCCGGAAGTTGGAATTCTTTCGGTGACTAAGCCACAAATTGTGGCGGGCCAAAGTAGTCATGGAAATGAAGCAGGAAACAACTATCATTAGTGTAATGCCACAAGATGTGACCCCAAATGAAACCAAAATGACGGTCACAATACTGGATCCAAACTTTCGGGTCAAGTCTGGAAGAAAACATGACAATATTATGCTGAACGGATCGTAACTTCGAAGGAAGGGGAAGATGCTGGCCGCAAATGGAAACCAGATGAATCCACTTGCCATGATGTAGGCGAGGGCTTCCTCCATATCCGGGATCCGATTGATGGTAGGCCCACCTAGATGGAATATAATTGTCGATATTTGACAAAATATTTAATATGATTTATTGTAAATGTCGAGGGGCATTACCAACATAGCTTGTCCCGCACATGCGATTCAGATTATTATTGACGAAGCAATAGTCCTCAGTGCCAACGCCCACGGTGTAGAAAGTGACCAATGCCTGGAGCTCCATGGCCACCACTATAACGTACAACAATATTTCCTCCATTCCAGTTTTTGTCATTCTTGACTCCTTGAAGCTCACTAGTTGGATGATGATGAGCGAGAGAGAATATGAACATTAATAGGGCTATCCCATTTCCAGCTTGCCACTTTCAGGGAAATGATTTCCGGCTTTGGGATCTCACTTCCGGACGGACCTCGAGTTGACATAATCTTTCGTTGTACACAATAGGGTAGGAAATATATTTCCCAAACAAGAGCTGCACGTTTATCACCGCTTCACCTAAACCCATTTTGAAATTCTATTTTTTTTTTGCAATGCTACACTATAGAAATCGTATGGATTTTTATTTTGAACAACTAGCAAAAAAAATTGTAAATTTGTTTTTGAACTGGTTCTATTGTATGATGATTCATAACAAATATATATTTACTTATGCAGCCATCCTGATGACTTGATTAATTTAAATGAAGTTGTTTGTATTCATATTTCATATAAGCCGACTTGCTAGTTTTTACGGATCATAACAAAAAAAATTACTTCCGTCTGGAATTAAATTGGAAAGTTTCCATTTCCTGATTTTGACTTTCCTGATGAGATATGTCTAATAAGTAAAATAAGAGAAAATTAAATTAGTCATGCAATAATTAAATTTTTTGTGGTCGGGGAAAACTGAAGACCTACTACAGTCCTGATTGCACTTCTCAACTTTCCGTCATCCCCGGAATCCCCTCCGTATTGGACTCACTCTGCATATTTGAAACTTTAATCAGAAAATAAAAAAGACTCAACTTTAACTTCTCTCCTCGTCAAACTTATCATTTCTCACCTTTACATTCAACTCCTAAAAGGACAGACTCGCAAGTCATTTTCGTATGACCTTGTTAGCAATGCATGGTCGACTATCCGAATTTAGCCGACTGCCTCATTCATTTTCTTCGAAGTATATGTAAAAAATATATAGTTCGCAATATAACATACAATTCAATACTTTGATAAATCAGTTATTTAAAAAAAATAACTGACTCGCCTATCGTTAATTTTAAAAGCAAGTCAGTTCATTTTGAAAGAGAGTCTGTTATTATTTACTCCAGCAACGTATATAATTTAGCAACAAATCAATTAAAATAATGGCGATTAAAAATCAAAATCAATATTGACCAATAGTGAACACAACCATACTACAACATAGATTTAACTATATAAATCCCTGCTACCAAATTATAAGTTAAAAAGAAATGATGATCAGTTTCAGTTCAATTCAGCATAGGCTCCATAAATAATAGCTAAATTTAGGAGATCAATTAGATTAGATATGTGTATAGTTAGTGAACAAGGTAACTTATTTGTGGAGATTGGTAAAAATTGCAGTAAAAATACAACAGACTGTCCGTACCTAACTGTCACTGTAAAAGGGAATGGTTGAACTAGCTGTAATGGATTATGCTTTCATGACTTGAGTAATATACATGTACTAAAGTGGATGGAAGAACCGTGTTTTGTGAATGAATCATAATCCTTTCCCCAGTTTCATGCAGCATGGAATATACTATGTATTTTACCTGTAGATAGGTGAGCACGAGCCAAGAAGGATGGTTTTACAATTAGTCTCAGGAATCGCTTCCAGCAAAGCAAATAAATGAGGAAATACCTACTTTCCTTGCTTTCTAGCACGTTGCATATACCTTATGGGTTACAGAAAGTTTTTCACTAGAGGAGTTATCCCTTGATTTTCAATATAAGCCAAATAAGATGCAATATTTCACTGATTTCAGGATAGCTCCTCACAAGATGGTTGTGGCCGGCATTTGGCTTGTTGTATTCAACACGAGAAGAACTTGGTAAAATAAAATATCCAACTCCTGTTGACAATCATTGCTTGTGTTGTGGGGCGGAGTAGAAATAAATATAAGTAGGGATTTTTTTCATGTCTATTAAAAAGTCATTATTTTGATAGTTTGCAATTTTGTGCCTGGTTGAAGATCACTCCAAGGGAATATTTTGAGTATTGAGTAAAAAACGGATCTCTTCAGGAAAATGAATTTCAAATTATATACATGTGCAATTTTCCTTGTCCTTGGGTCATGTTGGATCCAATGTTCATCCACTTCCTGTACGGATCATTCGGATCATTCGGATCGGGAGATCAAATTACTGTTGGACGAAGCTAGAAAGCAGTCGGCCCTAATCACTGTAATTATTCTTAAAACAATTTCGATTCATCTTCATTTAAATAAAAATTAAAAAGAGTTGCCTTCCAAATAATATATTTATAAATAAATGACTACAACTGTTCATATTTTTATATGATTCCAGCTCCGATTCCTGGTGAAGCAACAGCATCCATTGGACAAGATCCACAATGACCGCTGTCTCATGCTCAGATTCATCTCAGCTAAGGAACTGAACCCGGATGAAGCCCTCCGCTCCCTCCAGGAATATCTGGCTTGGCGGAAGGTGGAGAAGGTGGATGGGATTCTGGAGGAGGATTGGTCCGACATGGAAGGCCCCTTCCCATACGAAGTAGATGAGTCAGTTGGAGGTGGCGCTTCATATCTCCAGCTCCCCCTGGGCAAATGGGATTGGGCTGGGGCGGCCAAATTATCCGGAAGAGATTATGACCGGTTTCTCCGATATGCCAGTGTCAAGATTATGGCGGATGTGGACCGCAAGGCTCATGAGTTGGATGCTGCCGGTACTGATACAATGTTTGACTGCGGGTTTATCGTCGCCGTGGATTTGAAGGGGCTCAAGATGGACACCCAAGATGGGAATGAAGTGATCAAGAGGATTTTGAACGCTTTCACTTTGATTGGGGCCCATTGGAAGGAGGCAACTCACCTGGTATACTTTCAGAATGGTTAGTTTGTTTGAAAAAAGTTGTCATGTTCAGCAGATTGGAGGTCATGTCAATATTGGAGATTTGTCGATTGCGCCCAATTAATATAATTATATTGTTTTCTAGCTCCCCTTGTTCCTGACTTCGGTGTTAGGTGGTCAACTAATGGAGGTCTGAGGTGGTCTCAGGCCATGGGGCTGGGATGGAACTACACCGAAATTATTAACAAGCATAAAGTGGATTTGAAGGGAGTGAGACTGGAGTTATAAGGAACATGGATGTCTTGTCTATTGAATTGAAAAGCTTAATTGTCAATTTATTTATAATTATAATCAATCATTTTCGATTTACTTAAGTGCCCGTTTCTCTCTATCTCTCATATGCATGTTGTAGTTTGGGCTGAGCTTGGAGGTTTTCATTTTGTGCAATTCAGAATTTATGAACGAATATGACTGCCTAAAACTGTATTTCATAAAATGTTTGAGCAGTAAATAATTTTAAAATATTTAAAAAAAAAATATTACTTTACAAAAATTCTCTGGTTAACTCCCACGTCACACACTTTTTTTAATTTAAGGGGATTTGGAACGCAAACATGTAGAGAAACATGAAGACCAAAAACTCGTCGACTAATCCACTCTGCTTGTTTTCGAATATGGATTGGGTTGGTCCAAATTGGGACAGCAATGGAATAACTTAACTTAATGGAAAAGTACCATTACTTTTAACTGGCCATAATTTATGCTTAAAATCATATTACCCATTTGCATCATACATAATTACATCGCCAGGCAAGAAATTGTCCAACCCAAGATCGTGTCCACCACATCCATCGCAGAGCGCTTCTTGATAGTGAAGAAGCTCCCCATGGAGAATGACGCCACCCTCATTGCCCTCACCTCCTTCCGTTCAGCAAGCCCCAATTTGACCCCCTTCCAGAATTCGATGGTCTCCCCAGTCACGACATTGGGTTGGGCTGCATAGTGCAGGAGCAACATGTTTATGAAAGTCATCCCGATGGAGAGCAGAGCCAAGATGTAAATGAAAATCACTTCTTCCAGCCTCTCATATAATGCCACAATGCCGTAATTTGACAAGATGCAAAATGTCAACCCCACACTTTGCATGAGGGGAATGAACGCCCTGAGATTCAGGTTACTCACATCCGTCAAGATGCAAAGCTGTCTGTGGAGTTTCCGCGCATCCTTGAAAGTGACGCTCCTCTGACGACTCTGCCAATAGTTATGTCGGGCCAGGTGGGTGAAGCAAATGTCAGCGGGGACCAGGGTCAAGATCATATTTCCGCAGAGGAGAGCCCCAAACCCGACCACAAGGACGTTGAGCAAGCTTGAAGTAATCTTGCGTGGGAGTTTGGGCAGCAAATCCATCAGGACTTGGTTAAATGGATCAAAGTCCCGGACCAGAGGGACAATGCTGGATGCCAATGGAAAGACCACAAAGCCGGTTGCCAAGATGTATCCAAGAGCTTCCCCAAAATCTGGCATCCTTTTCTTTGTTGGCCATCCTGTATGAATCATTATTTCACATACATGCATATCAAGCTATATTCGTATATTCCAAAAGTGTGTCCTGTCAAATCATAAATTCAAGTCATTTACCAACATATCTTATCCCGCACATGCGGAACAGGTTCAAGTATATGAAACA
>JAQIXQ010002334.1:0-10935 GCA_034700485.1 Pseudosinella alba | reverse complement strand
GGAAATAATAGCTTTTGTGGGAAATTGGGAAATATGGGAAATATAAATTTTTAAAAGTATATTTTCAAATTTCGCAAGTAAAAAATCTAAAAGATTTCACAATTACGAGATATATTTGTTCAAATATCGGAATATCATATACTCTTAGTCTCAATCTAGTTATCAAAGTAAAATACAATGCTTAAATCTGGTACAGTAATAGTACGTAATTGATCCAAAGTGTCGATCGGCCACATTTCCCATTATTTCCCACTTCCCATTATTTCCCGGTATTTCCCATTATTTCCCACTGGGAAACGTTTTCGAATAAAAGACTGGGAAATAGGTAACACTGCTTACAACGCTCGCTCCGATTTCTCCAAAACAAAGCAAACAATATTTTTATTAGGGGAAATCCTTTCTCATTCATCAACATTGCACATCACATATCATTCATCGCTTCCAGCCATAACCTAACTCAATGCATATTTTTTACGGATGAATTTTTAAAAATACAAATTGCATTATGCATTTGCATGCATGCATTTTCATGCATGGTTAGAGTAGGGGAGAGATATACATGGAAACTTTCCCAGTAAATATCGGATCGGATTTATTTTTCCGATTCTCATTTTGATCAAGTGATCATGATCATTGGTGGTGGGAAAGTGAGAGCTAATTGTACTTAAGCTATGTAGTAAATATGTTTTGACATGAGCAGAGAGCTCATTATGTCCGTCACCATCATGAACTGCAATGAAAATTCATCAGTCTTCATCATCATCTTTAGTTCAACGCCCTCGACCTTTAGTTAGTGCCACACCTTCAACTTCATGAAAAATCATCATTATTATTATTACCATCATCATCACCTTTAGTTCAACGCCGTCCATATTTTCATGAAGCTTCATGCGACTTCATGCACGGTCATGAAAAGTCATGAAGTGATTATGCCACATGAGCCTTAATCATATAATCTATATAAGACTTTTTAAAGGAAATTGACATAAGAATTCCCCTTTATAATGGATGTTAGCATAAGAGGAGCGTCTGGGAATGTGATAGGGATGGTGGGTGTAAGACCACAAAAAGGAAGAAAGACATTGCGAGTATATCCTAGCCATGTTAGCATATGAGCATCATCTATAGGATTGCAAGTATATCCAGTATATTAGGACAACTTAACATAACGAGTATAGCCAGGCTATGTTAATATGAGAGAACCACATATAACATAACGAGTATAGCCCAGCTATGTTAGCATATGAGGATCATCTATAACATTACGAGTATAGCCTAGCTATGTTAATATAAGTGAACCATCTACAACATTACGAGTATAGCCTAGCTAAGTTAATATAAGTGAACCATCTACAACATTACGAGTATAGCCCAGCTATGTTAGCATAAGAGGCCCATCTACAACATTACGAGTATACCTATGTTAGAATAGGAGGACTGCTCCAGGAAGGTGATGGGGATGGTGGGTGTAGGACCACAAACAGAAATACATTGTGAGTATATCCTAGCTATGTTGGCGTATGAATACTTCCCTGGGAGGACGAAGAACTAACTATAACATTACGAGCTTAACAATGATAGCGTGTGAGCTCTACCCAAGCAATGCGATTGGGATGGTGGGGGTAGGATCACAAAAGAAACATGTTAGCGGCTAACTATTGTAATTAAGTAAATGTAGGCAATGAGCAGTTAAGATTTGACTGAAGGAGAAGGACTGCAAAATAGTTTATATTAATTTGTATTGACACACAGAAATCCATAATTACAAATGAAATTTATAATTAAAACTTGAGTTACAACCGAAATTTTATTTCAATTTACGAGTACAACTGAAATTTTTTTCAAGTATTTCAGCTACAATTGAAGGAGCTTCAATTACAATTAATGGACACAATTACAACTGAAACGATCACGCATAGTTGAAAATGGCAAGTTAAGCACTAATTGTTGCCCTAACCTGGGATGGATTGGGAGGCGATGAACAACGAGCATGGATCCATGGGTGGTGGGGAACGTCAGCAATTGGTGCGGGATGGGGAATGAGAAAAAAATCAATTCCAATAAGCATATAGTTTTGTACTTAATGTAAAGTGAGGGAGTGTGGTACACTGCCATAAGACTTGGTGGTTATGAGGGGAAGTGTTAGAATTAGCGCTCTACTCCTCATACCCATCATATCCAATGTCCAGATAAACAGCTCATGCATTCGACCTTCTCCCCCAAGGTCTACACCCCAGGTTCAATTCCATTCCCTCGATAATTTTTTGCATGCATTTTTTGCAATTTCTGGATTTGGATCGATCTGAACAGATGCCCAAAGTTATGGATGAATAAATGCAACTGCAGTTAAATTTATAGACTCAATTGAATTAAAAATTTAGTTTATATTAATTTGTTTTGACACACAGAAATACTGAATTAGAATTGAAATATATTATTAGGATTCGATTTACAACCAAAATTTTATCTTATTTTACGAGTACAACTGATATTTATTTCAAGAATTTCAGTTACAAATGGAGGGCTTCAATTACAATTAAGGGACAAAATTACAACTGAAATTTACATTTATAGTTGAAAATGGCAAGTTAACCACTTGCCATCAGGGAAAGAATGGTAGAACAGGAACTCTGGAATTGGACTCTAAAAATGAAAGAATTGGCAGACTTCACGGTGATGGTAACGCTATCCTCCGAATATAGACATTGGCCGTGGAACAATCTTGAGACTAAGGTCATATTTTATTGACTTGGGCTTGGTTTTCATCGAAATGGCGCCAACAATTTGTCTGGAATGGGAAGACAGATCAGGCTCCACTCCACTACTACCACCAACAAAGGAGTCGAGCTTAATCTCGGATTTCTTAAGATGGTGGAGAGCGTGTGGAATTGTAAGAGGGAGGACGCCATCATGCCTAATTAGTACTCTCTTGACGCATTCTAAGCTGTTCTGCTTATCTGCGCAGGCATTGAGACAGTTGCGATAACCGCCAGCAATAAGTCGATGCTTGTCTTTTGGTTTGAGTAGAATGATGTTTTCCACTATAAGATGTGCCATCGACTGCAAACATTGTAATTGCACAGGGGTTGCTAGTGCAAGCAATACCTTACGCTTTGTTCGAGGAGCATTTGCCAATGACTCGAGGAACACTTCATTATTTTTAACAAACTCCATGTTTATGTCTCAATGTCTGAAAGTCGACTAAACTTGTCGGAAGGACGGGGTGCTATTTATACTTTTACTTTGTACGGATAACTCAAACATACATCAAAAACATCCAACATTAGAATTAAAAATCGAACTGAAGGCGCGCCAAGTCTAAATATAAAACACAGAAATGGAAGGCTAGGAATTGTATCGTAGTTTCTTATATGCGTGCTCGACGTCTCCCCAATCTAACGTCGGCTCGTCGTCCTTATCATCCAACTCAGTCCATTCGCGGGAAGTTTCTAATTGGGAATCTCCATCATTATTTTGTCCATCGGAACCTCCATCCTGAAAACTTGCTTCGGTTCCGGAATCGCTTTCATCATCTTGTCCATCGGAGCCACCTTCTTGCATACTTTGTTCAGTTCCCGTTTCAGAGCTTTCGTCATTGGCTTGAACATCTGAACCTCCATCTTGGTAACTTTCTTCACTGTTGGTTTCATCATCATCTTGGTCCGCAGATTCATCGCTTTCTTGCCTGCTTTCATCCTCAGACTCTTGCTCACTGTCTTCTTCAGACTCTTGGTCGCTTTCGTCATCTCTTTCCGATCCTTTGTCAGAATCATTGTCCGATTCCCCGCTTTCTTCAGAGGTGCTGTCACTATATACTGGTCGCTTCCGCTTGGGTGCTAGCATGTACTTTTGTACATAGTTGAGTGCTGCTGGTATAACAAGAGGCAGCCAGCCTCCATGACGGACAAATATACGACGCAAACCATCGTGACTGAGTCTATCAGAGGAAGACTTGATAATGGGAATGGGATATCGGCCCCTTCTTATTCTTCCTAACAAGACCTCACCCAAGGGAATTCGTCTTTTCTTAAGATAATACGCAATCTCACGCAAGGTCTCAGCCTCACTTAAAGATGCTTCACCCAGGAGCATATTACGTTGGTATCTACTTGCTGTAACAAGTTTCTTTAGAAATCGCCTATGTTTTAAAACCAATCTTTCCATGCGACCCATCTTGCATCTGTTGCTTGTCGTATAACTTGGTTGGTATGGCTCCTTGGGAGTCTGAAGAACTGCAATATGAGATGAATGAGATGGAGATTTTGACTGGTTTAATGGCGATGCTCGAGAGAAAGGTAACCACTAAAGACAAAACGAGGTGTTGTAAGGTCAAGACCAATTCGACGAATGGGTCGTGTCCAAGAAAGCAATTCAATTTATACTCGAGCGCCTCCTGGCTAGTCCTGACATATACTCACAGTTATACTTAAAACTAAATGTTCTATTGTGAAACTTACTCAGTTATTCTCCATGCATCATGCATAGCACATGCTCTTTGAAAGCTCACAATGCATGGGGCACACTGAGATTATGGAGAATACTGTAATGTTGGATTGTTATAGGCATGACGATACCTTCATTATCAAATTGAGCAAAGTTGGTAGTAGTTTCTCCATCAACTGGATGTCACTAGAGTACATGATTGAAACCATTATCGACTTTTTTATTCTTCACGCTCAAGACTTGCTTGGATTGGTGAGAAGTTTAAAATGGGGGAATGCGGGAAAGATTCACTTTGTTGATATACCAAGAACCAAACTGCATTTGCTTTGTCTTTTGAAAGGGATGGACGATATTAATCTAAATTTGTACAGCACAGTGGATCGAGTGAAGTTTATTAAGCGCGAAATAACGCATGTTTTTTGGTGTTCACGAGAAGAGACTTTTCAATTTCTAGTCGAACTAGTGAAGCTACACCAGAGGCTGTACAGAAACATTGAGTTTACTTCCAAATTTGGGTGTGATGCCTACGCACATGCGGTGAATCGTTTTTCATTTGCCAACATGCTTGTTGATTATTACAACGACTATATATAATAGGGATCTTAGTTGCTAGCTCAGTTTGTTTCCAGCTTTTATCTCACAACTGATTCACTTCCGTGTTTTTTCTCTGATGTTTAAGTGAAGGTGGAGTTTTAATTCAAACATATTGATACTTAATTAAAGATGGCGGATCACGTGACTGATAATGTGCTTACTTCCTCAGCAGAGGCATTTCCGGAACATAATAGTAAATCTTATCATGACTGTCGAGATTGTCCAATTGCGTTTTTAAATTTGTTTGGCGAACTTTTTTGTCGGGAATTGCCAGGTCTAGCATTACTGCATCAGCTAGGACTAGCTTATTGCAAATCTTACCAGGTTTATATTAGTAATATAAATGAGTGTATTGTATTCGATTGCATTATGAGGATAGTGATGGATTATAACCTCTCCCCAGATACAAGAGATTGCTTTTCAGGTTTCGACCCATGTCAGTACTTAATAAAGTCGACATATCGAAAATGGAACGACTGTCATACCTGTGCTAAAGAGAAATGACAGTAGCGATGAACTAATAGGAAGGAACAAGCTTATAATATTGCGAATGTATTTTCAACAACTAACATTATCTACACAGCATATTAAGCTAGCAGAGTTTGCCGCTGTCACGTCCATTCATCTCTCAGCTCTCGTCTTGTGTACATCGAAATGCTCAAGTCTGGTCTTGAGAGTTTTAGTTAGAGATGGAAACAAAGTGTGTCGTGTGTGAATTAAATTTAAAGGATCGATATAACAAAGTTCTTTTGGAGTGGATGTTTAAAATCTTTAGGGAACTTGAATCAAAGGGAATCATTCAAGTCCAATTCGAGGATGCTTTCGCTATTAACACAAGCTACATAGCAAGTAGCTCATCTTCAGGTAGTTCAAGCGACGACGAGACGTAATTAGTTTTAATTAGATTTACTTACATTGGACAACACACTACGTCACTCTAGTTGAAGGTCCAAAGGTGGACGTCCAAAGCATCTCCATTATGTTTAAATCACGCACTCTGTGTGATTGTGGTCAGTCCCCACCCATTGGCTGGCAACCTCTGCGTAAAGATCGGCTTCATTTAGCGGAAGACCCTAAAGCCTCTCGGGATCGATTTAAGCCAATTTCTGCATGTTCTGATTTGGAGCTGGAACTAATTAAGAGAAAGTGGGAAGAAGACAGTAAGGCAGAGCAGATAAACTAGGATGTCGATGTCGTGCAATATTATAGATCCTAGCTGCATTCTTTGCTCCTTGGAACGAGTGACTAGCCCTTTAAATATGAATGAATTTGAGAATGTCCCTTCTACTTCACAAGACTGCGGTGCGTGTCTTCACGCATTCCTGAAGAAATTCCAAAAGTTGTTTCGCGTGTGTGAATCCTATGAATATCTCAATTACATGAGAGATCTCCAAACCGAATTTGTCAAGTGTCGCCAAAGGTATTTGGAACACGTTCGTTGTGAAGATGCAGTTTTATGTTCCCTATATGCCTACCTTTTTGAAAATCCACTTGAACCAGTGGATAGAGTCATGGAATATGACGATGAGTTTCTCTGTAGAAATATTCAGATTCTTACGACTGCTTTGATTGATAATTGGAGCCAATGTGAGACATGCACATCTTCGCCTCCATAGTCGATTTGCACCATCTTTTATTTATTCCACCCGAGAGAACTAAAGCTCCATAAGCATGAAGCATCCCTTAAGGAGGTTTCGTATCGCGGTGTTGGGATGTTGCAAAAATACAACCTCTAGTGCAAAAAAGTGTGGGAGCCCCAAAAATGTACAGGATGTCAATACACAGGAGAAGACCAGTTTGCTAATTATAATTTCTTACTTGCCAGTGTGGTTCTAGAGGTAAGTCAAGATAAGGACCAAGAAGTGAGCCAGGAAGTGCTTTTCCAGTTAGTGATTGAATAATATAATGGCGTCGACACCGCCATCCTACCATGATCTGTACCCCAATGCCAGAATTCCTCCCGCACCGCCGCTTCTAGAGTTGCCTCCATGCAGCTTTTACAGAAATTTTCAATTCCTTGAAGAAAATAGTGAGGAGTCGTGCTCTTATAATTTATGCCAAGCCCCATTGCTTCGGACTGTCTGTCGTACAGATGTTGAGATCGCTCGACATGCCCAAGATGGGCTTAACATTGTCCTGAGCAAGAAAATAAAAATTGAGAATAAGGATGCGATACAGCAAATCATCGGATTCGATTTTGAACATGATTTTCCAATGCTGCTTGATAAATTGACAATTGAATTAGCCATTTTTGGTCAGGATGATGAGCGAGAAAAGTTTTGCACAATTCTAAAGAAAAACTACAATTTTCTAAAACGAGACTCGTTCTAGTTCGGTGGAGCAAACTAGTTGGACTCAAGAAACTTGGATTACCATTTAAGTGGTTTAGTTAGACCCAAGATGGAGAAATCCCCGAGGAAGCATCGATCTCTTCTCGAGATTCTCGGACAGGTTAAGCGACCAGCTCGTCGGGCTATTCTCTTAAGATTAGAGCCAGAGATTATCGATCTTCTAAAGCAAATTACCCACAAATTACCGTTTGGATGTATTGCTCTAAGCGGGGCAACCCGAGACAGGCTCAAGCCTTTTCATCGTCAAATAAGAAGGTGTGCATGTGAGTTCGAGACAACTGAACAAGTTCGGCGTTATTTGGTCACGCATAACGACTGGATTCCTGTAGTAATGTACAGTGTTCTTCATTATCTAGATATTCTGGACGAGATCCGTGAATATGAAGTAAGAAGACAATCCCGTGGCATGATTCCCGACTGGAGCGATTCAAGATTGGCCGAACTTGATTCTACAGGCAACTGTCATTTAAAAGAACCCAATCGGGTTATTCATGTTGGTGTCGGCGAGATCTTCCCCAAAAGGAAACGAAAGAAAATGAATTCAACTAGTTAAACTCAAAATTCTTAATTAACCCTGTATATATTCTATGATTACCCTCCAAGCTAAACTAACTTGCCCATTAATATTTAAGTTGGCTAGTTAATAATTTCCTTAAGTTGTCAATTAAAAGTTAAGTTGCTAGTTAGTAAAATTTGTAAATTATCCGGTTAAAGTTAAGTTAGCAGATGGTTTGGGACTTTTGGTCGTTGGGAATCCGAACGGGTTTGGACCCCTCCTAAATTATGACTTCACCCCCGCTGAGGCTGAGTCATGCCAAGCTCTCTGCTTAAAATGATGCTTCCGTCCCCTAGGTCGGCGGTCGGTCGGATTTGGGAGAGTCGGCGTCTGTGTGTATATAATATTCTAGAGTTTGTTTGCGTTCCTCTTATTCTGCTCCTGCCAGTCCGACTAAGCTCTTCTCTCTGATTCTCAATTTAGTTTTATTCCACCAGCTACAAGTTCAATTTTGTTCTTCCCAGTTCAGCAAAGTCCAACTTGATTTCGGAAACCATCAGTCTAGGAGATCATCATTAGTCCAGGCTCAGTTCAATTCAAAGTAATTTTATTGTAATTGTTAATTTTAACTAATTTTACAACTTGAGTGTTTCCGTCCACTGCTCCATTCTAACTAGCTAACCAATTAATTTTATATTTAGGAATATGTCATCTCAGAAGGTCAACGAGTCGGTTCTTCCCGAAGCCGACAAATCTATTCCGATGGACGAGTCATCCGTGCCCAAGACTGACGATCGTGAATCGGAGTCCAGCTCGGATGAGAGCCACGATAGCGACGATAGTCAGCTTTTCTCGGACGAATGTGATTGTATCGAGGGCTGTTATGAACCTTTGAAAACTGTCCAAAATGGAGTGACTACGAAATTGGAGGTCAAACCCCAGCGTGGGAGTGCCTTGGCCCCACCGGCAATGGACATCAACAAGACTACTGAACTCCTGTCTGGAGCCAAGATAGATGAACATGTTTCATTGACTGCTCCAGCAGAAATTATACATTTCATCGATCGCATTGGGAATGAAGGGATGCATTTTTTGAGGCGGGACGACATGGAGAAGATTTGCTCTAGATTGGAAAAGAATGTGAAGCGTATAAAGTATTCTTTGGTTCATGAGTGGTATAAAAGGGCAGAATAGTTTTGATCATTTCTAATTCTGAATTATATTTAACACTTAATTGTGAAAGTAGAATTTGTTTTAATTATTAGCATGTTGATTTGTTAAGTTTATTACATTATTGGCAAATATTTTAAAAATATATTGACTGTGTAAAAATATTTATGTCGTCGCTTTCTAAATTAATAAATTTAATTAAAATATAGCTACCCTCCCAACTCTATATTTATTTAACTTCATAATCCTTGCACATCTATTTGCTCTCATGCATACACATTGCTCTCATTCATAATCATAACTCTCGCATCCAATCATAACCTAATCATTCCTCAGCTATCTGATAGCAAAAACACCATACATTCATTACTCGTATCATTATGTTGTAGTTAACTTGTTCGTCTCGACATCCAAACACATTCCATATGCACATCGTCCTATTAACTACTTTTTAGATTTATTATTTAAAGGAATATACTGGAAACATACCAAACACTTTCATAATATATGATCATCAAATCAGCCAACAATATAAAGCATTAAAGGATAGGGCATAAATTCGTGTTGGACGGTTCTGTGTTGACATTTCACGGAAAGAAATTCATAATTCAACCCTTTTGAGGTAATCTGTTGGATGCATGTGCTGGCTGGTGGTGGAGGATAAACGGAGAAAAAATATTTAGCAGCTTGACTTTTGGGCTTGGTTTGGGTTTTGGCTTTGGCTTGGCTTGGCTTGTGGAGGAGCTAAAACGCTTTATGAAATTTCATTTCAATACATGAAAGCTGATGGGCTGTTGACAACTTTATTTTTCACCAGCCAAAGTCAACGAGTTGGAATTATAAAACAACAACAAAGCTATTAAATTCATAATCACCCCCCACAAATCATTTAACAATGCGACTTTAATATTATTAACTCGAGTCGATGTCTTGTTCGTACGCGTTCAAATAAAAAGCCAAACAAATGCTTGACTGACTTACAAACGAATTACATATCTCCTTTGTTCCCATTCTACAACTGTGCAAAGTGAGCCATTCATTACGCATCCATTCAGATCAGAATGAACGAATAATATAATGCCAAAGCCCCCCAATTAGCAATACCATGTAGGGCATTATATGTAATATATGTAATATATGAATTGATTTCTATATCTATTCATCGGTACATATATAAAAGCCTCACTAGACCCCCTCCAAAGTGTCAAAAAATACTCAAATGGATCGGAGACTGACGGCTGCTATGCTTAAAAATATATCTCATCTCTCTCCTCTCATGATTCATTCAGATCGATCTCATATAAAAAATTGGATCGATCCCGTCTCTCTCGGGAGGTGGAGGACGAAAAAAGAATGAAAGGAAAAATAGCTCATGCAATAAGAGCCAATGTCTCATCTTCCCCCTCATCATCACAGCAAACTGCGACAATCTTCCAGTTTAATATGGAACACTTACAGCATTCCATACAAACAATGGAATGCATCATCATTCCCTGTATTCAATATCCCCTTCCAAGACCTCCATCCCATCCCAATAATATTCATAAAGCATAATCTCATATGCGTAAAGCTAAACCCTAAAAATGCATTCATTCAGATAATAGCTTATATAATAGCTTATTGACTCTTCTATATAGCCAACTATCCATATATAAAATAGGAATAAGGAGAATAAAAAATTCCGTTGCTGAAACTCTCTTTCTCTATCTATTAATAGATTGATAGATATTAAAGTCAATTTATATAGCGAATAAAACTATAGAGAGAATAGGAAGCATGCATAATAGCTTTCGTCATAGCCTTTAGTCCAAGCCTTTGACCAGGGCTCGAACCCTTTCTCCCCCTCCAAATTATTTCTTTTGTTTAAAATGTGACATATGG
>JAQIXQ010002333.1:0-10941 GCA_034700485.1 Pseudosinella alba | reverse complement strand
CAAATTACAAATCATTAAAATATAAAATAAATGTAAATATATATGTGCATTCAATTTCCACTACTCAGTCGGCCACAAGATTGAGGAGCGGTGACGTGAACAAAATAAAATTTGAGGGCGTAAAATCTAGTAATATTTAGAAACATAATTCTGTACGCATTACGCACGCATTACTTACGCATTATGGCGTAAGTGTAATTACAGCCGCTTGTTAGTTTAATTGCCATGAACAGCTGGATAAACCTTGTAAAGTTTGGTTTGTCATATTGAGCGCTTTTCCACGGCCAAACATCCAATTATTAAAGCATGTTATACAATAAATTATAAATTCCATTTGAAAATATACAATAGCCAATTCATTGTCAGCAGCAAAACCTTGTCCATTTTCCTTCCATACAAGTTAGTTTCGTGTTTATTGTACTTTCTAATTACGTTTTCAGAAATTGGCAAAGCGTGAATTTCAATAATTCACAAGGGCGAATTAGCGAATATATTGCCATGGGCTACTTTCTATCTTTGTACGGCAAGCACGCTGTTCAATATAAAATGTAATATGAATGGGTGTATAGGTAGGTATTTATATCGTTACTCATTAGAAAAAATGTAAATTAATATTCCGAATTGCACAATATTTATTTGCTAATTTAGCACATATAACGTAATTAATGAGCAAAACATATAAGCATTAGCTCCAAATTCATACAAAATATTATCGAAACAACCGTATTGAAAAATTTGCTTAATCCACATCGAAAGTAGTTCTTTTAACTGTTTAGCTAATGCATAAAATTTAAAGTTTGAGTTCCATCTTGACAGCAGCATATTTTACTTACTTCCGGCCGGAACCATGGCGTATTCCAATACTGGGTCGCAAACACATTTACAAAATCTTTTAAATTGTTTTACTATCCCGATCAACACTGGCTATTATTTTTGCTGTTTCCCATTCAAGTTTCATTTAGTTAATGACACAGATTTCAAATCGCCTTCACCTTCCTCCAAACATTGCCGCGTTGTCAGCTCACTTCCCCACCGAATAATCTGCTTTATCCCCACTCTCATTTCCTTACCTTGGATTTTCCAAGAAATCAAGGTCGTAATTCCAGCAGGTGACAAAAATCCCATAACATATTTCCAGTTGGCAGCTGCACTATTCTTTTACGCGATGATCCTGGTATTAGTTCACAGTTTCTGGTGTCATTCCAGAAAGTATTTGAAAATTATGGAGTTTATACTGAACAATGAAGTTGCTGCGGAACCCACATCCTCCAAGTCATACTTTCGGAAATATTTGTCTGGCAGTAACAAATTACCCATTTGGTTGCTCCTAATCGTTTTCACAGGATACCATTTCACATTCTTCGTAACCGTGGAGCTCATGATTGAAGTTAATGATGGGCATAATTCCAGTTGGACCCCGAGCTTCTGGTGGGAATCGATGGTTGAGACAGGATACTACAACCTATTCATTAGTGAGGATATTCTTGCTCGAAGTCAATCCGTGGATATTGTGGTTGGATGTATTGCGGTGCTGGGATACTGGCAACTGTATGCAATTGTAAAACTAAAGTAGATTGTATTATTATATCCTATGAATTTAATCTGGATAATTTTATTTTCAGTTGTGCCATTTGCTCCTTCGGAGAAATCATCTTAATCACATCAGTTCACGCTCTCCGGTTATACGTGAACAAGGTCACCGATTTACTTTTCACTATGACGAATGCAGATATCGAGAGAAACGATAACTTTACTATAGAAACTAATTTTCGTGAAAACGTTCTGACAAAGCGTATCATTTCAAGAGAAAATCAATTTCCCCCAAAATGGATCCTTGTAGAAAAATATTATTACGAGCTGAAATCATTTGCTGATTTGGTTAATGATGTGCTTCAGTAAGCCTTTGGATTACAGATGCTGACATTTGTCATGTATTATGCAGTCGAGTTTGATAACATATTTTACGAGAGGAAGCAGGACTGGATGAAAATGTCGAGGTTGGTTTTCTTCTTCTCCACGACCATTTCCACCCTGATTTTCTCTGCTCATATTTCACACAAGGTACATGTCCACTGAACAGGTTTATCTTTTCATAATCAATTTACACATATATTATTTCATGCGAACAAAAGTTAAATAATTAATTATTGATGTTGACGTTTTAGATGCTGAAATTTAAAACATGGCTCTCTGTAAAAGCAAACCGAGTGACAGTTCCACCGGTGGAATTTGCGTTGATGATGGAAAGCATTGGCGAAAATGCAGTATCGATTAAGTGCTTTGGATTTCCAACAACATATTAGCTACTTGGCAGTGTGAGGATGCGTGACAATTTTAATTGTACCATGATATCATCTTTTAGTTTGATAGAATTCATTTTAGACAGTGATATTAAGGCATAATTTGTTTCTTGCAGGTATTGGGACTAACCATAACTTATTTTATTATTTGCTTGCAATCATAATGTAATTTGATTTGACATATGTAACCAGATCGGGAACTAAATTGAAATCAATTTATTAAACAGATTTAGGAATACTTTAAAATATTAATTCGTAATATTTTTAAAATTTATTATTGTGTTCAACGTGCTGTTTTGACGGAGGTGATCCACTTCGCGAATATCCTCCCCCAGAAAATAGATATTTCCATCAATAATATTGGAATCGTTGACGAAAGTCCAACAAGCCAATAGAACATTATCCCAAAATATACTGGGGCAGAAATCAGAGAGAAGTTATCCTTCATTGCGAGTTCCCTCTGGGAACAGTCCCCCAACAATATATGCGCAATATAGCAACTTCCTCTTTAGTAGAGAGTCATGAACTCGAACTGGTCCCCACGGTTCTCCCGATTCTGCTTGATGTTCCGGGTGCAATCTTTGAAACAGACTCGATACAGTGTAGATTTTAGTATTGATGGAAGCGTATAGGCGCCAGCTGCTCAATAACCCAGACTCCACAATCTGCGTAAGTCCTCGAACAAATATGGGATATAAGTAGTTCCCATGCATCACGAAAAACACGCTGAACCCCAGCATGGGTGCAGGGAACTTCCTGGAAACCCATCGGGAGCCAAGTTGCTGGAAACTGGCGGATGCTCTGTCGATGCGGTTTTCTACATCAATTAGACCATGTTGATTGGGCAGTTCTACCATAGTCGTCTGATTAATGAAGACAGTATTATTTCTCAGGGCACGAAAAGTAGAATCTTCCAAATCTTCACTGAGCCAGTGAACGGAACTTGTAGCCTTTGTTAAATTAACCATGCGCGCAATTTCAGTCAGAGCTAAGTGAAAGCAGGACACAATACTATTCATATTTCTGCCTGAATCACACCGACTTATGGTTCCCTTCATCATAGCTGAAGTCATGAAGGAATCAAAGGTTGTTGGAACATTTGGTTCAATTTGGTAGGAGAAAGAGGAAAACATTTCGCCCTGGTACAACTGCAACATTAAAATCGTTATCATGGCCCAAAGTCCCCATATCAACAACTGGCGACTTGGAATCCTCTTTACGACAGAGGATTCCCCGGGCTGGCTCAGTAGGAGAATGGATATTGCAAACCAGACATTTCCGTACCTCCCAATATTCCGGGCATCTAAACATTTCCCATTAGATGATAATGATTTTACAGCTAAAATCACAGTAACAGCAAAACTCGTGAAAAGAATCACCAACCAAATTGTCCATCCAAATGGCTTTACAATCCCACCCACTCGAGTTTCTATTTTCTCCTCGCTCGTATTCCGTACAATCGTTACAAATTGATAGATGAATTTTTTGCTTCCATATGGAATCCAGACATTACCTCCCCCACTAAATTGGAAACTTTCAGAATTAGCAATGACGCCAAAGTAAACTATTGATTGAATGGGCAACTGCCGAACTACATTAACTGCCTTTACAAAAGTCAAATTTAGCTTGAAGGCAAGTGTGACCGCAGTGCATCCCATTTCTGCCATGCCGATTTTTGGGAACATCCCACATACTTGTTTAGAATGAGCATGTACGTACACCCTTGCAGTAGAAATATAACCATTTTGCAAATTGCTGTGGAGTTTAGTCCAACTTTTCTGAATCCTTCTGATTATGAGCTGCTGCTCCTTCTCCTCCAATTTGGATTCGGGAACCGAGATATCCGTCAAATCCTCTTTGATATTAAACGAGAATAGTTCAACTTCCCCAAAATTACGTACAACCATGACTACCAATCCGGGAATGGGAAGCCAAATAAAATGTGTCTTATAAATTTTGCGTGAGCTCCCCACTGTGGACTCTGATTTCGGTAGAGGCAGATACCATAAGAATTCTGGCTTGACCGTCCCCGTACCATATGTCAACGAAAGATTGCTGCTGATCAAATCGTCTAGGCTACGAAGTGTTGATATTATATCAAAGGCGGAACGGGAAGCGAGATGTACAATGCACTTGGAGAATTTACGTCTACCTGTGGGAAGTAATTTAACTCCCGCCCTTTGGGATTCCAAAACGTGTAGAGATTTAAATGCAATTGACCCGGTAGGAAAGAATGAAAACAAGTTGACTAACACCTGAGAATGCTCTTCCTTTGTCGCGATATCTTCCAAAATTATTGAGTTGCTTTGATTGGTGATGCTGGTCAATATATTCGGTTGCAGGTAGGTGAATGAGCAAGAGTGAAATATTTGAATCAGATTTGAAAATGACGTGGATGCAGAAAAGGAAGATAAGTTTAGGATAATGAGGGGGATAACTAAAGTGCACTCGTAACACAAATACATGACTGGTTGGGTTTAGTAGGCTCTGGTTGACACCTCCTTATAGCTCAACCTTCTTAGGCAATGTGAATTGAGGAATGGGACATGGAGCAGAAAGCCAAACCAAAATTCCCTCAATGTATCCCTCCTCAAAACACAACTTCTTTCCTATATCCAAAAGTGTGAAGAAAAAGCTATTCTTGCCAGAACCTGACAAATGAGAACAGCCAATGAGAAAGGGCCAAATGTCCAAATTTTCCCTTCGAGGAAATGAACTTTGAAGGTCTTTGTACGACCTTCATGAAGAGCACCGCCACGGGCATGCGGTGGTCAGATGGCTGAGCTTTGAGCGGACTCATGCACAGTTATGGACATGAGCTTAATACGGAATTGTTAAATAAAATAAGCAGAACCATCTAATCAAATACACAAATATCCGTTCGATTATAAGTAGGTATGTTTATTTCCATATGATTTTTCGATTTGCTGTGGACGACAGTTGAATTTAAAAATGGAGCTGGCTAAAACCCATTTACACAGTTAATTATAGATACTCCGAATTCTCTTGTAATTTCATGTTGCCTATCATTTAGTTACCAGAAACTGCAAAACGCTTTTTTTGCGGTAGATATTTTCAAGTGTGGAATGGATTTAAAATACTTGACCATTTTGACATTTTCATACAATGGCATTTGCATGTAAAATCCTTTTCAGGGATATCGCATATATGATTGTTTTCATGAATCGGACATGCTTTGCTTGAACATTCTCATACAAAGGGGACAATGCATGTTGTCGACCGAACAATAGTCAAATTACACGAATCTCTCATATCAATTTATCATTATACTATCGATTTATTTAGGGAAAGTGGTAAATATTAGCATGTACAAGTGAAGTAAACCGCACGTTCATGGGCAACAGCATTTATTAGCCTCCTTTCTTTTTTTGCTTGTATTATATTACATGATATGCTGCACATTAAAAAATATTATGAATGTGATTAGCGATTATTGTTGCTTATGAAAATGCCACTACTTGCATCATTCAAATTCATGTTTTCATATTCTACTCTCACCCACTTTTAGTAATTCGTCCCCTTACTTCCTTTTGGAACAATATGCTATAATAATGGCGACGCTACCGCTGACTTTCCCTCTCCAAAATATAAATAATTCTATCAGGAATATCAAAGTCGTTGATGAAAGCAAAACCACAAAATATGTCTATATTTTGTAGTAGACGGGCTAAGGAACTGAATCCCAAAAATCAAGTTTACAGAAGAGGACTTAGAAACCCAAACTGAACCCTGTTCCTGGAAATAGGCTGAAGCTATATCGATGAACTCCTTAACATCAACCAGGCATATCGATTCGAAAGTTTATCATTACAATTAGCTATTTAAGCATGTGTGATCTGATCTGAACCGGCCTTGGAGGCCAATTATCCTACATGAAGATAAGCCGTTTCAATATGCTTTACTGAAAGAGATAAGAAAAGGGTGACGAGGGTGAACAGGTCGGTAGCACAACCAATTCAATACTTCTACTGAACAATATTTCGAGATCCCTTCACAAAAATAACAGTAATTCCCTTTCCATTATATGCTTGTTTAAGAAAACTAAAGCTAAAATTCGGATACTGTGGGCTTATCTTCGTTTAATGTTACCTAAACAAGTTTTTAAGTCCCAGATAAGTAATCTACATAATAACTGCGTGTATAACTTACGTGAACAACCAATTAATTTTGGTTCTTTATGCGGGATTGCCTGTCCAGAAATTCCCCATGCTCACGTTAAGATAACATAAGTAGTCTATATATACTTGATGAAGATGTAGAGTATTCTAATTATTTTTTAAGCAAAAAAAACAGGAAGTGTCGGTGCCACCATTCCACTTTCATTGGTTACACATGCGATGTTTATCTGAAGCTGGAAACTATGCTATGTTTGGGTTCTGGATATTACATAGTTGTCATGTCATTCTTCAAATCGGAAGCACTTGTTTTACCAGTGGTATATCTTACGATTAGTCGACCAAAGAACAGTTCTGGTTGAAAAATAGCTTGATTGAGACGATTTAGCCTATAACTTCTATCTCCCCCTCTTATCATCGTATCCGAAGTGCCAACCCCCGAAATGAGATTTTGAATCTCTGGACTATCGTCTCCAAAAAAAGTTTTCGTGCATTTTATTCGCAGATCATACTAATCCTATTTAGTTCGATTTCAGTCAGTCAGATCCTTCAAATTACACCTGTTTAAACCCAAGCCAACTAATCTCCTCCAAATAAGTGTTCTTTTTTAATATTCAATATTTCAAAGACACTGGGCTGGAGCATGTTTGAACTCAAGGGGAGGGTTTCCCTCGTAACATTCCTTTTTATCGTCCCATGTTCCATGTCCATGCACCTGTCATTCTTTGTGGAATTGTTCCGCAGCTGTTCCTTGACGTATATAAGCTATGAGGCTGGTGATCAACTAAATTCCTCAGAGCCAAGGACTGCTGACGACGAGCACGCTGCTGATATTTCCAAGAAGCTGTTTGTGTTCCTTCCACCGTATGTCTTGGCCTTCAAAACATTGGGGAGGAGAGTGGCTATGCAAAGCATTAATTCATCCCCTATTGCAGCGAATGGTCGTAAATTATCCTCCTGTGTTGTCCACATTTGCTCCGGTTCCATTTTCAATAGCAGCGTGACAACCCTATACAACTACGAGAGTGTCAAACCGGAATACTTGTGGATTTTGGACCTCCCGCCAAGACAAAATACGAAAACCTACCTGGAAAATTTTATCGGGCTCCTTGCTCCGGGACTGATATTTATCCACATTGAAGCTTTCAAGCTGGCTGACTTCATTTGCCTAACATGCACACCGGGCGGAATTACAATCACGGAAATCTCCACAAATCCGGAAGGTTTGGGAAGAGGGACAGTCCAGAAAGATTGGCGAGGATTATATGTAAATATGCGTAAGCAGTTTGTGGAGTCAAAGGCTCGACTAACGGTCACACCATTTTTGCAAGAGGATCATGAGCAACTCTGCGAACTTTACAATTTCAAAGTACTTGTCGCGGAAAACATGTGCATTTTGTTCACGATGGCTCAAATGCATAATTTCACGTATAATGAATCTCCGGGGGCCATAAGGCACTCTTATATTTATCCGGGACTCATTGTAAATGCCAAGAATATGGTGATAGCCGGTGCAGTTACCACCTGGGTTCCGTTCGGAATCAACAACCACCGATACGTATTCATAACCCTGGTACGCGATCTGGACAAGCTGACGACGGAAACCCGAGTGGAAGGGATTTTGAAACCGTTTGGGTGGTCAATTTGGTTGATGCTCATCTTAGCAACTTTCTCTGTTGGGGTGACTTTGTCCATAAGAACTGAGCCATCGGCCGCTGCATCACTTCCGGAGATGTTCAGAAAGTGTCAAAAGATGTGGTTCTCCCTAATCAGGGCCATACTAAGCCAGCCGGAGGATTCCATCAAACTTATGACAACCCAACCCATGCTGATCCTTACCTGGTTTCTGTGGACTTTGATGACCATCCTGATCTCAGAATTATACAAGGGCGACATGTTCTCCTCGCTATCCCGGCAGGTGGAGCCAAGGATTCCTAGCACATTGGAGTCACTGCTGAGCAGCAATGTTCCGACAGGAACAATTAGCCCATGCATTGCCTTAGACGGATTCAGTACCGTTTCCTGTCTTCGTCATTTTGACCTTGCTGACGTTCTGAATACGCAGGGAACGGGGAAGGATAGTACATTTATGAAAGTAAACAATACAGTCCATTGGTTTGCTGAAGGAGACATTATGTCATTCGTCTTTCGTGCACTGAAAGAAGGAAAGGCTACGACGGATAGTGGGAACGAAGAATTAGAATTGCCTCAACAATATGCCCTGGTTGACTCAGAGTCATACGCGAGCTATCTCACCCATCACTTCAAAGAGTTAAGCACAAGCTGGGTTTCCAAACCATTCCCAATTCCTGAACTAGTATCCCATCGTATCTTCGTGGTCCTTCGAAACTATTTCCAGCCGATGCTTGCTAGAAGTTTGGCAAAAATTGTGGAATCTGGCTTGAGTGACCGTTGGCGATATTACCAGGACATGAGTATGAAGTCAAACTTGGCGGCAAACATATATGTTCTATTACACCCGATTGCGGGGGAGAACTTCTTTACCAATGCTGTTAAAAACGCACGTCTGCTTGTCCAACGCACCAGAGCTGGGCGACGAAAATATGTTCTTCGTCTCGATTTCTCGTATGACTGGATAGTCAGATTAAAAGAACAGTTTAAGCCAATTTCATCTCCGGTTTATTTCGGGATACTGTATTATTGGTTGGTTGGCGTTGTAGCAACTACTGCAATGTTGTTGCTGGAGTTGGTCGCATTCCGACGAGTTAATAGTAGCAAAGTTCAACGGATTGAGCGACCAGCCCCTCCCGAAGAGAGGTAAGTTAGCAAGGCAAGGTACATCGTTTGGGACTGAGAAGGTTGGGATTAGAACAGCTTTGTTTAAAGTAATTCCGTCGGTTGCCGTTTTAATGCTACGTCAATGTTCCGTTGCCAAACAATAAAGCTATGCCATCAGCCAAGTACCCTCAAATAAATAAGATAAACACACCTAACATTAACATGTATGCTAATAATAACTGTGATCTTTGATTGTGTTTACCTAAGTATTCTGTAACACCGCTTTAAATGTCAAGTCATGTTACTCATATGCAAGTAGATGTTTTATGGTTATATGCTTGATAGCAATAAACTAAACTCACGTTTGAATTGGTAGTCCAGGGTAAACAGAAGTCGTGCATGCAAAATCACGCCTCATGATAAACCACAGTGTCATGTAACAGTAATAAATAGTTAGCCATAATTAATTCACATAAGTATAAATTCCTATATAGCCATAGCCAGTTCTATGTTACGTTGAAAATACTTACTGATTGGATGCCAAATTGGGAAAGTCCTCTTGCATTCATATTCTGCTCATAATCTATCATTCTCTAAACTTCAACACTCGTCAAATTGATAAAAAGGTTTCGTTTCCTGGAATATGATTACATGTTAATGATATGCAATTAATTCATAAGTACATAAGTACATTACATGATGGATGACATAAATAATTCCAGCTTTGTACTTTTCAGCGCATATCTGATTGCGAGTTAAATATTTTATTATGTACATTCATGTTAGTGACAATTACATAATTACTCCGAAAACACAGGTCTATCAGAAGATGCCAACAATTTGTGTTATATGCAAGATGGGGTTAAATTGAAACCATATACGGTCCCGTTATTGGGTATGCGTCTGGAGTAATCCATCCCGGAAACAATCCAACTCGACATCTGCAAAACTCAACCTCGTTGTTTGATACCGATGACTCGATTTCGCCATACCTTCCCCCAGAATATGAACAATTCCGCCAATAAAATTAGAATTGTTAATGAAAGTCCAACAACCCAATACAACATTATACCGGAGCAGATATCAAGGAAAAACTTTCTCTAAGTTCCACTTCCCTATTGAAGCACCCATCCAAGCAATACAACAGTTTCCTCTTAAGCAAAGAATGTTGCACCTGTAGTGGACTCCCAACAGTTGTCATGGCTTCATTAAAATCGGCCATCGATAAATTCGAGTACAATCTAAAATACATAACCGATACATGTAGTACTTCCCTATATATGGACGAGTGTTGCTGCCACTTGGTAAATAACCCGGACTCGACAATTTGTGCAATCCCACGAACAAGTATTGGACATAAATAATTTCCATAAATTACAAAAAACGAACTGAATCCTAATATGGGTGCTGTAGCCGGCTGGGAAATCCAATTGGAACCAAGTTGCTCAAAAAGCGTTCCAACTTTTCCCGTGACCTCCTCCACATCAATTATGGCATACCGATTTGGCAATTCAACTACGCTTTTATTTATGACGACCGTTTCGTCCCTCAATGCACGAAGAGCAAAGGCGCCTATTTCTTCAGTGAATTTGTGTACCGAACCTTTCACCTTTCCCAATACACCAGTGTATGAAATCTCGTTGACAGAGTTGTGCAGACAAGAGTAACCGGCTGAAATATTGTGTGCTGAATAGCAGCGACTGATGGTCCCCACCATCATATTTGAATCCATCAGGGAATTTAAGCTTTCCGGGACATCCGGCTCA
>JAQIXQ010002332.1:0-10944 GCA_034700485.1 Pseudosinella alba | reverse complement strand
TTCCAGAGTGGATCCCAGCGGCTTGATGATAGTCCAAAACTTTACCGTTAAGCTCTACCCACAAAGCTCTAATAACTCCACCAGCATTATTGTCGTGCAAAATAATCGGCCGACGACGGAAACAATGATGTAATTGTCATGTCCTTCTTATTCTTCCCATTTAAATTAACACACCGAATACTTTAAATGAAATATAAAATAGAATGCCAAAGGATCGAAATGTGCCTACTTATCCAATTATCCTAACTTGACGGCGATATCTCCATTTGTTACAAATCAATTTCTTCAATACGCTGTGAACTACAATGAACAACACCGATACCTTTTCTGAATGATTGAACATTGTTTGCACTGTATGCTAAACTAATTTTGAAGGGGTTGGTATCAGAGTTTTAAATTCCAGAAACAATTCCCTTCAGCAAGTCCCTTCTGATTCAGACAGGTTCAAGTCCATTTTCATTCACCTCAAAGTAAGTCACGTTTAATGAAGCTCACTCCAATTGCAACTTTCTCAAGAACTATCAGGATCATTCAATGGCACAGCGTCAATTCGTAAAAAATATTAGCTTGGGTTGCATCAATTTGTAGTGATCCAAATTCCGTACATATATAAGCCATATATATTGTTGGCTACTATAATTGTCCTAATTAATCGTGATTTCCGTATTTGTAATGCCGCTTGCAGGCGTTTTGTAATGTAACTTGCAGGCGTAGACATGATGTAATTTTCACGTCATTTTTATTACATATATAAAAGCAACTAGCTCATTATAGCATGCTATTTATTGTATCCATCGCAATCCAATGAGTTAGGTCCCGCATCAATTTCTTCTTGGACAATTGATATTGGCTCTTTGTAGTAAGAACACATCAAAATATCAAGTATATGGAATGTGCCACAATTTTGTTCCAATCACAAGTTAAATGTCAAACTTGGGTTGACCTCCCCAAGCTAGCTTAATTGGACTCAAGAGATATTACCAGAAGCCAATTTCAACTTCCCACCGATTTCAAACTTTGTCTGGTAGCATTCCAATTGGCAATATTAATTGAAATCAAGTAGCAGGAACTTATCATGAATGATGAATTTATATCTAAATTTCTAATCTCTCCGATTCCAACTTCCCTACTTTCTCATTTAATCCATTACGCTTTATTTTTAGTGTCTCTATATTTTCCAACACATTCAAACTGATATGGCAACGCCAATTAAACCGATGTAGGGTTATAAATTGCGATTTGATCAAAATATCCACAGGACTGAAGCCATGTATTTGACACGGGAAAATGTACTTTCCGTTTTCAATAAATGTAAACTATAAAGTGTTTACGATACGAACTAATTGCAAGAATTAATAGTTAATTGAGTAGATTGCTTCTTTGACTGTTATTCCCGGTTGGATATAATAGCATTCACCAAGCCCACAACTCCAGGGATTGTTCACAAAGTCACCAAGTCTCCATAAAAAGGGAAGGGATGATAATTGGTAATCCTGTGAAGAAGTTCCAAAGCAATTAATATTTTTTTATCCATCTCTGGCATCTGAAGGGAATGAAATGATGAAGGAAGATGATTATCTGTACTTTGGGACCCTCGTAGATAGGATATATATATATGGCTCCTTCAATTTTTTAACTGTTCCCATCACTTGATCAGACAAGATAGGGGATTGCCTATGTATTTAAGGCAAATTGTTGCAAATTACTAACATTGTTGTTTGAGATACCGTCGTATACATGATTTAGCTTTTAGTTTAGACACCCCAGATTTAACATCTTTAAATATTGGCATGATTAGCTCTTGTCAATCAAATAGTTTGATTGGGTACATACAGGTGAAACTGCAATGTACGCAGTAGCACACTTGACTTGCGAAAATACCTTATTTTGCAAGAAGGGGCAAGTAAGTAGAGACTGAGCTTATGTTGGCAGTCCTGGGGAGTGGAATCATGCCTCCTGACAGACGTCCGTCTACTTCATCTAACATTCCTGAGATCAGTATCGGTATAATAATTCCTACTTTGTGATTGCATCCCTTGTCGCAAATCAGTTCCAGGCCGTTCATTACGCTTACGTTTCGCCTTGCATTCTTCCATCCCTCATTTGAAATATTCTTTGGATCAAAACTATTTATAGATGGAGTGTGATTGGAGTGGGGCGTGTGAAAACTGATCAATATAATGTCTAGGCCCACATATGCATTATCAAAGGCTTGAATTAGTAATTGAATATGTGAAACAGTGTATTTTCACATGGCCCAATTCAAAGAAAATTAAGTTGATTGCCCAGACAATTTGAATACAAACACAGCAAATAACCATAATCTAATAACCTAGTTAAATTTAGGGTTTACATTATGATATGATTTAAGAGGATTATTTGCCAATTGGCCATGAGTTGGTTAGCATTTGCACAGACCAAAGACCTGGACAAAATAATATGTTCTGGATGCCACTAAATAAAGAAAAAGAAATTTATAAATATGAGCAAAGTAAGTACTAATCGTGAGTACAGACAGATGACAGATTAGGCTTACAAAGTATTTACATCTCTCTAGTCCATCCCGTGCTTATTCTATCTGACGGGGTTGCCTATCTGATTAGAGGTAGATTTTCTAACGCTTATATTTTTATTTTTAGTGTTGAAAATTTGAAACATGTACTTTCAGATTTTTAAAGAATTTACTTCATTTACTTAATTTAATTCCATCGTACTCATTTTTCTGTTCATTCGAGATTCATCCTGAAGTCTTTATGCATTCTTGGTCATTACTCCAGTCTTTATCCACAGGGGAAATTAATTATGTTCTACAAATTAGATCTTTTCGTAGTTCTTCACATTTCGCAAAAATTAAGAATCCCGCATTCAATGCAGCAGGACAAAAGGAAACTCAAATAAAACTTGTATTTTATTTGCAACTCATGCTCCTGTCAGTTTTGCAAAATATGAGGATAACCTGTAAGATGTGAGGTTGCAACGGCAGCACCATACCTCTCTTAATAAAATAATATTTAACTTGTAAAGAAACGAAGGAGCAATTTGAGAATTGAGTGTATCCAAATACTGTGCGAAGGCATTGTCCATTAGATTGTTTTGCGTAAATGGAGTCGTATAAAAATGTATTTTGGTTTATGATCCAAATCGTCGAATAGATTTTTTTATGAACGGAGAAATCCATGCCTTCCAAATTGCGATTTTTAGTTTTGTTGTAAAGCCACCGGATAAAGTCATTCTTTACCGTTCTCATGCAAATGTGTTATCCATGCATCCGATGATAACCCTACACAATCCAATTCAGTGGAAGTGTTCGTAAATCGCAGTCGTTTCTCAACCATTTGTATTCCACAATACGATAAAGCACCCAATAAGGAAATCGTGTTGTGGTACTTAGTAATTAGTTAAGAGGAAAAACAGTTGTCATATTATCAGAAGTTTTGGTAAAGGAAACAACCAGTTTTAAACTGAAAATGGACTGGAAAAACCTTCCCGGTGAAAGATACACTTTCATAATACAATTTTGTCACAGTGATTAAAGCAAAATGTCTGCTTGATGTGAAGTCATGATGTCCATAACCTGGCTTTCAAAAAGTATTGATAACTTACAATTGGTGCTAAAGGTTCAGTTGTTGTGCAGTTGTTGTCCGGGAAAGTTTATGCACCTTGGATTGGATATACCTATACATAATTGAGTACTCTAAAATCTCCAACCCGTAAAATTTTTGAAATATGATATGGTTTTGTTCCATAAAGATCTTAAATTCCTAACGCTTGTCCCTGCAATCTTCACTTTAGCCTTTGAATGCAATGAATTTTATTTTGCAGTAAAGTATTAACACTTGTTACGAGCACATTTGTTTAACACACATGCAGAAAAATGCTGCCTAAAGGCTGCCAACACCATCAAGTTGTAAGCGTATCCAGTTGTAGGGGATGATTAATGATTAGGATGCGATAAATAGGATGATTGTCACGGAAGCAAGTGGCCAAGGCCAATTGCCATATTTTGCTACGGATCATTTTATGCCCATTGTAGTTGTAGTCGTAGTCTTAGCTCTGAACATAATTTCAGAGCCCCTAGCTTGGTGTCAATTACCTACGTTTGACTTCTCCGGAGATCCACACTTTCCGGGAGTTTTCCAGAATGTAATATGTAGGCATATATTAATTCTTTTGATTTCGTTTAAGTCGCAAATCCACAAATTCAATATTTTTCAATACACCATCTCGATAAATCCCACTAACGTTTGAATTTGATAAGGAATGTATAATTATGTAAATACATTTTCAAAAATTCCGTGGTCCCTTTTATAGCATATTTGTCATAAATTATTTATCGCTATTTATTGTTATAAATTATGTATAGTTATTTTTTACTTTGCCGCGCGAATTAAAGTTTGGAACTTTTGTTACAACTAAGGCTACTAACTTCTTATGATTTTTTACTGATTTTTAGATAATTTACAGCATGGGTAAACAAATTATCCAAGTCCGACCGGTTGTCAATTGTACCTGTGGAATGTATTATGAGTAACAATAGCTTTATATTTGTCATTTCCCCGACTATTTCGTTGATAAAAATAATTTTCTGCAAGGTCCAGTAACGGGCACCGGGTATCATCATATCCTTGAACAATCATAAATGTCCACTTGCTGTCCGTCCCCGACAATGTATGTTAGTGGTTCTGGCACGACCGTTTTTGAGATTGTAGATGGCTTGCCCAATTTTGTTGTCGTTGTCCACAATAGCAAGATCTAAGCTTTAAGGTTAGAACCGCATGGAGTTTTGTTAGGTCTCCGGTGATTATTCAGTACATCAAGTAAGGTTATACCTATTGTCAATGGCGATGGGGTCGGATTGGACAATGAGAGGTGTGTGTGCATCCATTCTCATCATCATCCTCCTCACTAGATTGTACATTTTGATGATGGTTATTTGTAATAATGTATATTGATTTGCATACATTAAACTTTTTGGGGAACACTGAAACCCTAATATTAGTTTTTATATTGACAATAACTTGCTATTTCGGCATGCCATTTCTAATGCCATTTCCACGCTTGGATTGTGAATTAATATATTTCGTTTCGTCTCCATTTCAACATTTCTTGTTTTTATTCTTAGTTAAGCCCCGAATCCAAACCCGAAATAGCAATGTCTAACCGGCAGAGTTGTTTGCAAACGCCGAGAGTATGTGGTCATGTCTGTCGCAGAGTGGATTTCTGATTGCTCATCGACATCATCATCATCTTTGCTAACCACGCCATTAACATTATCTGTCTGTTTCATATTTTAAACGGTTTTATCATCCGTTACGTCTGCAATGTTATGTTATCACAACAAGTTGCCGTATCCTTGAACTGTGGAAACACATTTTCAACCCAAATATAAGTTTCCAAACTAATCGTAAATGATTGGCGGATGCAATAATGTAATTGCACCGATCTACAATTTAAATTAACACAACAACAGCAAAGATTTCAGTGATAATATAGGGTCTGGTTCGTTCCAACCGTTTCCAAATGACATATTCATTCCTGCACGAACCACGTCCTACAACGGCCTCCGAACTTCTCTGTCTCTCAAGAAACCAATAATGTATAAAGTTATTAGCCGGAATTGCAATTGAAGGAGTCACTTGAAATGAAGTTGTAGACACCGTATCCTCGCATAATACAATACTTCCAGAGTGGAACCCAGCGGCTACATGGTAGCCCTAAACTTTACCCTCTTAATCTGCCTATAATGTTTTCCAAACTCAATCAGCATTATTATATCGTGTAATAATCGGCCGACGATAAAAACAATGATGTAATTGTCTTGTCGTTCTTCCCAGTTAAATTACTTTAAATGAAATATAAAATAGAATGTCAACGGATAAAGATGTTCCTCTTTCCCCCGTTATCCCAGATTGACGGCGATGACTCCATTTTTTTGCAAACCAATTTATTCAATACATTGGGACATTTTTTATTAAAAAAGGAGTCAAGGAATTAAATCCTTGGGTTAGTTTTCCTGCCCCGACCGTTTCTCAATGAACCACATCAATAACTTTTATAAATGAAATAAAAATGTCCATTTTCATTCATTTCGAAGTTAGTCATATCTTTAGTTAAGCTCACTCGAATAGAAACTTGCAACTTTCACAGTGAGTATCAGGATTATTCAATGATACAGCGTCAGTTAGTAAAAACATATTAGCTTGGGCTACATCAATTTGTGATTATATACGCCATACAGATAAATATTGGCCACCTTAATCCTCCTAAATAAAACGTAATTTCCGTATACGAATGCCAATGTAGACATGAGGTAATTTTCTCGCCCTTTTTATTACATAAATGCAACTAGCTCATGAAGTCACTAGAAGTGAGTCCACACAAAGTGTTTCTTCGGTTATCCAACTTGGTCGAGTCAAGATAAAAATAAGTCATACATTCACTATAATGATTTTTTTTCGCAATATTTTCATGTATCACGTAAATTAGTGAATGGGTATGTTCCCGCATGCAAAGCAAATCTAATCCATCGTGTCTTTCATTTCATCGCCATAAGTATATAAATTAATGTTGCTAATTTGAAATTCCGGGACTCTGTTAAGGTATTAATTATGTTTAAAGTCGCTAACGGCTGACCACAATTACTGAGCTCAGGCCCCGGTCACTATCACACCAATAGGAATAAAATTTGATGATACTGCGATGTAGGCGGCGTCCATCACTGAGTGAATGCAACTGCCAAAATGTAATTTAGTTGGGAAGGAAATAACAACGTGAACGTTTCCGATTTCCGCACATAGCCGAAACCCACTAATACATTTATTTGGCGAGCCTGTTTGTGAAGTCCATGAGGGTAAAAGAAGGTTTTAACTGTGTATTTACCATGCGCAGTAGCGTCGCCAGGGGGAGGCGGGGGAGGCGGACCGCACAGGGCGGCACTTTGAGAGGGCGTCGGAAGGGCGGCAAATCGAAAACAAAATTATACAAAAATTGATAAAGTAGTCGTCATATAATTAATTCATATAATTCATCAAATATTTTGCTGTTTTTTTTTTTACTTTTTCGATTCATATTTTTCAAACTGTCCGGTTTATACGCCAGTGAAAAGTTTTCACTGAAAACTATGAATCGATATTGAAATTTACTTTTTAAAAATTCATTTATTCCTATACTGCAGTCAAAATAAGTGTGTAGAATAGGGGATGAAAGGGGTTTCAGTCCCTTGAATTCCGAGGAGAAATTCAGCAAAAATTCAATTTTGTCACTTAAAATTATACCACATTTTTTTTAAATTGGGCTCGCTACGCTCGCCAACCCTGTTTCCGTTCATAATTTAAATATCTTGTGCTCCATGGATGCACAAAAGCCATATAATGCACAATGTGTAATATGCGGCTTTTGTTCATCCATGCTTGTGTTCAAATATGAACTCTCTGGAATGAAGTTTGGAAAATTTCGGGCTCGCTCCGCTCGCCAGTGATTTTTTGTTCAATATAAATATTAATACATTGTTCTATTTCAATGCATTTTTAAAATCAAAATTCGATTTTTAATATAGGAAAAAGTTGATATGTTGACAAATTTTTCTTCGCCCTCCGACGCCCCTATAATCAAGGGCGGCAAAAAAGCTACCGCACAGGGCGGCATTTTGGCTGGAGACGCTACTGACCATGCGCCTCCATATTTCAATTGTACATTTTCTGGCATTTCAGTGCGAATGGCAGCATTTCACTGTGGTTTGTGCATGCTCTCACAGTTTTGAAGATGTTTAGGCACTTTTGTCAAATCAAAACTATTTATAGATGGAGTGTGATTGGAGTGGAGTGTGTGGCAACTGCACAATATAATGTCTAGGCCCATATAGGCATTAGCAAAAGTTTGAATTAGTAATTGAAGATGTGAAACAATGTATTTTCGTATGTTCGCCATTTATTTCCCACAACATATAATATTAATCCTTTTATGTGTGTCTACTTGTAAACCTGTTCCTTTTCTGATCAAAAATTTTAATACAGATATTTCCCAAAACTGAGAGTTTAATGTTAAAGGTTCCCATACAAGGTATGTAGGGTGGAGGACCAGTTGGTAAAATATATGTGGGACAATTGAGACTGGGACACTGTGGGAAAATATTATAGATTAGACGAAGATGATCACGAGGACAATTCGGTATATAAGGTGGATGGATACATGCTCATTTGCTTCACGAATTTCCCACTATAAAAATACATGATTCGTGAAAAGATTTGTAATTAAAGAATAACCTTTACAATACTAGCCACGCGGAAAAGTTTGCAAATTTACCCGTATTATTTTACGTTTCTCTTTGCAAAAAAAAACGCTGGTGTAAGGTAGGTTCCCTAGTAGAATATATTTTTGACAGGATGGTACACCTCCAATTCCATTTTATAGGCTTAATTAATTTAGGGTTGCCGATGCTCACGGGAAACATGACCACCGATCACCGTTGTCATTTTGAGATTATGTTGACAGACAACTTACCTGTTATGTAAACATTTTTTTCGGATGGCCAAGACACATTGCAAGAAAAATTAATTTTATCTTGCGGCTACGGCAAGTTCTAGTATACTTGGAAATACATTTTCAATCCCCGAATGAGTTACAACTTTGAGGTAATCTGCATCTGCATGCCAAATGGAATGTTGTTGGTGATGCCTTACTTGGATTTTGATCATGCCGATTACTTTGTTTTATTATTATCCATGTATGTATGTGATATTTAAAGCAAAGTAAATGAGCAGTTCTATGCTCTCAGGTTCCTATTAACAATTGGAGCTCAATATAATTTTCCAAACTAATCGTAACGTAAAAAATTGACGGCTGCAATAATGTAATCGCGCCGATCTTCTAGCTATTTAAATTCACACAACAAGAGCGACGATATCAGTAATATAAAAAGATCTGGTTTGTTGCTACCGTTTCCAAATGAGATATTCATTCCTGCACGAACAACTTCCAATGACGGTTTTCCAACTTCCCTGTCAATCAAGAACCCAACAACTAACGTTATATCGTTAATACTACCAAGTATTGATTGTCTATTGTAAGGATGGCAAAAATTATTGTAACTGTTTCCAATGTAATCTATCCGTAGAAATTAATTACATATATTAAGTTATTAGCCACAATTGCAATTGACGAAGTCAATAGAAATGAAGTTTTAGCCATCGTATCGTCACATAATTCCCAATTCTTCCAGAGTGGAGCCCAGCAGCTAGATGCTAGTATAGCTAGTCCTCAACTTTACCCTTTAACTCTGCCCCTAAAGTTCTCCCAACTCAGCCAGCACTTTTATACTGCAATAATCGGCCAACGACGGAAACAAAGATGTAATTGTGTTGTCATTGTTTCTTCTTCCCATTCAAATTAACTCATGGAATACTTTAAATGAAATATAAAATGGAATGCCACCGGATAAAAATGTTTATCTTTCCCCCGTTATCCCAGATTGACGGCGATATCTCCATTTTTACAAACCGATTTGGCCAATTTTATTGATGCTGGCCACAATAATGCTCCTCAATTAAAGTAATTTCCGTATTAGCAATGGCAATTGCAGACGTAGAGACACAATGTAATTTTCTGGTCGTTTTTATTACATAATTAAATGCAACTAGCTCATGCTAGCAGGCCCTTATATATTATATATCTCCCGCACTCCAATGAGTTTGATCCCGCAAAATATTATTCGTGGGCAATTGCTATCCGCTCTATGCAGTAGGATCACCACAAAACATCAAATACATATATGGAATGTGTCACCGCTTTGTGCTAACCGCAAGATAAATGTCAAACTTGGATTGGCCTCTCCAAACTAGCTTAATTAGACTCGAGCGATATTACCAGAAGCCAATTTCAGCTTCCCAACGATCTCAAACTTTATCTGGTAACATTCCAATTGGTGATATTAATTGAAATCAATTAGCAGGGACTTGTCATGAATGCTGATGAATTGATATCTAAATTGCCAGTCTACGTTTCCAACTATTTCTCACTTTATTATTTAATTTATTATGTCGTATTTTTAGTTTCTCTATATTTTCCAAAATATTCAAACTGGCATGGCAACGTATATTAAACTGGATAGTGTTACAAATTGCGATTTGATTAAAATATCCACGAGACTGAAGACATGTATTTGACACGGGAAAATGTACTTTCCGTTTTCAATAAATGCCAATTATAAAATGCATACAATCCAAACTAATTGCAAGAATTTATAGTTAATTGAATCGATTACTGCTTTGGCTATTATTCCCGGTTGGATATAATCACTTCTTTATTAGCTTTCACCGACCTCGCAACTCCAAGATTTGTTCACAAAGTAACCAAAGTCTCCGTATAAAGGGAAGTAATGACAATTGGTAACCAAGTGAAGAAATTCCAAAGTTAATTATATTGTTTATATCTATCTCTGAAAGGATTGCCGAATGAAGATGATTATTTATAGTTGGGATCCCTTTGTAGGTAGGATATATGCCATATGCTTCCTTCAATTTGTTAAATGTTCCTATTATTAGATTAGTCAAGGTGGGGAATTGCCTATGTATTTGAGTTGATGTTCAGTTTAATTGATGAATGGTGTTGATTTGAAATGCAGGGACATTAACGAATAAACTATAATTTGGATGAGAATTAGAATGTATCTCACTCAGAAAGAGACAGATAACTTACCACACAAGTTAACTTAATGTAATTTAGAGCCAAGCCACAGCAAGTCGGCCATGGTTGGTATGTTGGAGGCGGTCCGCATGAGCTTGGTGGTGGTGGCAACATGATGCATGGGGAGGATACGCAGGACCATACTGGCTATGCATAAGAGGAAAGGGACCGGGGGCCGCACAACAGGGGGGGCAAAGAGAAAAAACAAACCCTATCCTGTAATGTATTAATATGCAAATTAGAAAAGTCCTCGTAATGTATTTT
>JAQIXQ010002331.1:0-10949 GCA_034700485.1 Pseudosinella alba | reverse complement strand
GCGAGGGCTCTGTTTATCTGGTTAAGGATCGATGCTTCCCAGCCATTCCCTCCATGGTTGATTCCGGTAAATAATAAATCAGTAATTCTTACTATAATCCACTGGGACAGTAAACAAATTAAAGAATGAAATAATGAGAATTTTGAAATAAAACCAATTTTGTCTTTATCCAACATTTCTAGTATCTGTCCAGATCAAAGGACAAGACATAAATTTACTATGGCACCTCCGCCTAAATGAAGGAGTCGAGATTGATCCTAAATTACTCAACTATTTCCGAGAGCCGAATGTAGTGTACGTTTAGTGTCATTATTATTATGAAACCGAAATTACTTGAAGGCGATTGCCTATACTATATTATGAATTGTCATTGTAATTGCATTTTCAGGCTGTTAAAACTGACTTATGGCAATGCGTTGGAAGTTCAGTTACTTAAGAAGAATTCGGAACGCCTGAGTAATATTTTGTCCAATGCTTATATCCAAATACATGTTAAAACGGGGGAGAGGGTATTGCCCACATCCGACAGGTTCACCTCTGTTGTCACTGTGGCCATGAAAAGATTCAATTTAGAAGGTAACGTGTGAATGGTTACTCTTTTGCTAATTAGGAAATTTTAATTTTGCATTTCCCTTTCAAATTTATTTTATCAGAGATACTAATGAAAGGAGCCCATGTTCACCGTTTGGTAACCTCGGATGTGCTGGTTGGAAAGGTTTGCATTTATGATATCATTCTTGGGTGGGATGACAAGCCCAAATCCACCCCTGTCACTGACCTGCAGCTCAAACAGAACCAAATCAAAATTAGTCGAGCATCCTTTGCCAAAAACTTGATGGAGCAGGAAGACACGAAAGATCTAACCATCGTTACCGGAAATGGAGCGGAAGTGAAATGTCATCGAATGATTTTTCAAGGTTAATTTGAATGAGAAATCTATGATTATGAATTGACTATAATGCGAGGTATAAACCATCGTTCTACTAGTGACATTAGTTATAATTAACTTTTCCAGCTCACAGCGATGTCCTCGCCGCCATGGTGTCCAAAGTGTCATGATGGAGGCAAGAACGGGTCGTGTGGAAATGGAGGAGAACTCAGAAATAGGCATTCGGTTTCTAGTCCAATATCTATATGGGATGGAGTTGGCAGTCACTGACCTAACCTGTGATATTGCGGTGGAGCTTTTTAAAACCGCACATAAATACAAGCTATTAGAGTTGGAGGAATGCCTTGTCCAAATGTTCCTCAAGTCAGGGAAGGATTATTTTTCACCGGATGAGCTGCTGGAATTATATTTCCATGTTAAAAATCTGGACGAGTTTGAAAATCTGCGGGAATATGCATTTCGTGTCATGATGAGGTCAAAAGAATGTTTCTAAAAATTAATAGATTAGCGATTGACATGCCATGAGACTTGTGCAAAATAACTAACTATTGTTCGAATATTATCGACAGGTTATCCAGGAAGATAAGGGTCTGTGAGGGATTTAAGGAGTTGACACGGACGGATGTGGATGCGGCCATGGAACTTGTTTGGAAGTTGTTTGATTTGGTAATTGAAAGATGTACTTATAATAAAAAAGGTTTTTTCCTAAACTCTCCATTAAATTCTATTCAATTTTCCTTTAGAAAAAATGAGCTCATCTGCCGTGACATGATATGCAATTTCTACTTTCTTGGACCAAATAAGAAGACTGCCTTACAAGATTCAATATTATTTGGGTAAAGCTTGTTAATTGGTTATTCCTAATAAACAATTGTACACTCATTTTAATGAAAAATGATATTAAAACATCTGGATTATTGTCCCCGTTTCAAACAAGAGTTTTCATGAAATTTTACATTACGGTTCCTTCCTATCGTGACCTAGAAGACGAATGCAAACTCGATGCATGATCTATTAATATGCACTTTTATGATGAATCTACAAGTTTTACAATACAATACAATCCGATACATAAAATATGCCATATTATATTTATGTTTGTATTTCCGTGTCCTCCATAAGTAAAACTATGTTATTTACAAGCATTATCATTCAAAATTTTGGTGAGTGAAAGGACAGTGACATGTTATACAATCGGAATCACACTATGGCCATATAACAAAAATACATAATATTTTACCGAGAAACTTATCGTAGCTTTATTATGTAGCTTAAAATCAACTGCCCCTGGAATCTAAAGAAAGCTGTTTTAAAATTTAGGACATCAAATCAATGGCATATCATATTTCGATATTACTTGCATGCCTAGTTCATTTCCTGTAATGAAATTCAAATTCAGTTCCATAAAAATCATACTATGATAAGCATGAACAAAGTCAGAATTGCTTGCACGTTGTTGGATGACCACAAAACGTTCTTACTATATGTGAACAGTGAGCATTTAGTTTAGGCCTCATTGAATGACAAAGATCAACATGCTAGTCTCTTTGTCAGTTTCCATTTCATTTACCAGAACCAGTACAGTATTACACCACAATCCCATGCCACTATCCATTATCAGTTTAACAGGTTTGATATTGAATATGCATGGAAACTATGCTTGCTTTCGGCATTAACTCTGGGCATACCTAACATAACGTAAGCCGAAGAGACAAGACGAGTTAAAATGATTAAATGATATGATATAATGCACTACCCCACCGGTATACTTATATATTTGTATATAGTTTCGTCTCCCTAATTCCCTATATACTAAAGAACACATTTAATTCCTCTGTAGTAATAACCAATACTAATAACACTATCGTAAGTGAGTGTGTGAGTGAGATTGCCACTTGTTTAACATGAGGTTACCATAATATAATCACCCCACATATGCTCACGACGACGACCAAATCCACAAATCAAATTATAAGTTTAAGTTGACTCTTCAATGTTCAAGCTTTTTGTTGCAAATATTTGTGCTGACTAATTTTAAGGCAAGTAATAAGTTACATACATGTTTGTAAGTTTTCGTTTGTGATTGTGAAAAGTTGTTGGATGAAATGATCACCCAGACTGCAAAAGAGAGTTCATCGTGAAATTTATTGATCTCTGTAACGATGAGATGATTGCCTTAGCTGTGGGACAACAAGAAAGTACAGTTAAGGGACTGCAAGTTGTCGGGTTTCTATACAGTGGCTAAGTGTATATGGAAAGGGTTCAAAGGAAAGCAGGACTGGTGAATCTGGTAGAGAGGAGAATAATCGGGGATGAAGAGAGGAGGACAATCTAATTGTAAGTGTCATCATCACCGGCACCGGTCAAGTCAACAAAGTAGCAACATCATAGCATGCATTACCATAGGTTGTTGTCTACTTTTCATTAAGCACAAAACCAACAATATCGCAGAGATTTGCTTCATCATCATATATTTCATTACCTGTGCATTTACTTTACTCTTTTTCCAGATAAATACTAATTGTGCGGCGAGAGGCAAACAAACGTTTTAAGAAAGTCCCAGTACACTTTGGAGAAATATCTGAAATGGATTCAGCAATTAGCATTCAATTGGCCAAGGATTTCATTATTCCTAAAACAGAAGAAAATGGTAGGCATACGAGTCGTTATTCCAATTTTAGAGCGTAGGATTGTGTAGCTGGCTATACTAATCGTATGTCTACATCAATTCCAGGGTGGGTGGTCGTTGAAGAGGAAAATATTATGAACCTGAACATGAATTTATTTGGCGACGACACATTGGTCTCCATGCCCGAATCAATTTTGAATTGTCTTAAGATGTGGAATCAGTTAGATGAAACGTATGTTTAAATAATATATCAGTAACAGTTTACTCAATTTAACTGACACATTTGAAAGATTCTCAGCAAACTATCTTTGTTTTTAAGGTATATTATTCAGTTTTCTATTCATGCTACAGGAACACCTGAAGTTGGCAATATCGGTCTCGTGCGGATTAGTGGCAAGGTTTGCCAAGCGCTGAATGACATTCTACCCAATTATTTCTTCCAAGTGGTTGCCAAAGTAAAGTATTCTGGGAAGTCAGAAATGATAACATATGAAAGGCGAATCAACTGAGCAGGTATACTTTTACTCATTACAAATGTACAATATTCTTAACACTACCGATCAGTAATTACGCGAGATTAATTATGGATTCGATTTATCTCCCTAAAATAGAATGTTTGAAAGGGAACACTCCGCTCATTCAACCACTGTTTAGCACAAATGGTCTTTCTTTGGAGAGCGATGTTATCGCCGATGTCGTGCTTTGGTGGCCGGAAACTATCGTCAACAAAATTAAACTCAGCACATCAGATTCCATCCTGCACAATTTATTTGGAAAGGAATCTTCAAAGGACTTGAGCATTGTTGCTGGAGACGGGGCCGAAGTGAAATGCCATCGGATTGTGCTTGAAGGTATGGGTAATATAATAAATAATTAGTGATATACATACTTGCCTCCAAATATGAGACATACTTAAGTATAGAGATAAAATAATTTTGTTTAGCCCACTCCGATGTTCTGGCCGCAATGCTTTCTCCCGGAAATGGCATGTCTGAATCTAAGACAGGGAGGGTTGTATTAAAGGATAATTCTGGGGAAGGAGTCCGCCTTTTCGTGCGCTATTTATATAGCTTGGAGTTAAGTGCAGATGACCTTTCCTGTGATGTGACAGTTGAGCTTTTTCAATTATCACATAAATACGGATTGAGCGAGTTGCAGGATGACCTCTGCAAGTTGATTCTTCGAAAAGAGAGCGATTGGTTTCATCCGGATCCCTTGCTTGAGTTTTATTTCTTTGCTAAAAACCTGGATGGTTTTAAGGGCTTGCAGGATCATGCCTTGGGAATCATTATAAGGTAATAGATTGATGAATTCATATTTATCTATAAAACTTAAATATTTGCACACAAATAATTTGAATCCTGCACTAATGAAACTATAGCATGTCTCCCGAGGTTCGGAAATGTGATCGGTTCAAAGAGCTAAACCGAACTGACCCGGATGCTGCCGTGGAGCTACTTTGGCAGTTGGTGGATGTCCTAAAATTAAGTAAAGCTAATTAAAGGCTACATTACTAATATGTAAACATACACAATTATTATTGAATTATGCGTATGCAAATACAAATCATGATACAAACATTAAAAAAAGACATGTTGTAAAAGTACTCTGGAGTTTGTAAGAAATAAGAATACAATTTTTGGCTCCATTGAATTTGAAATTGGAAATGTGATAATATGATAATAAAATATAGTCTAAAACTTGAGTGAGCTTGCATTCTATGATAAATTGATAAACATTTTTTTAGACTAATGTGCATGTCAACTTACCGTTCCTGTCATGGAATTCAGTTTCATAAAAAGCATAAAGTGATAAATAAACATGAACAAAGACAAAAATGTAGGAACATCGTTGAATGTGAATGGAACATACCTGGCACTATATGCGAACATTTTATCCCTCATTGAATGACAGAGATAATATGCTAGTCTGGTCAGTCACTCATAATTTCCATTTCATGCCATACTGCATTAGGACTCTGGCCATAATTACTACCTAGACTAAAACCGAATATAGTAATATGACATAAGCTTAGGAGAAAAGGGTTAAGCTGATATACCGGCATACTTACACATGTGCCGAGCTTCATCTCCTTGCTTATGAAAGCACAAATTTAATTCCCCTCAACCAAAACCCATTGGAGAAGCATTATCGTAATGTTTGAGTGTCAGCGAGATGCTACCAAATCCTATCCTCTGTTCATTATTATCATATCATCAACAGCAAATATGCTCAAATATTTCATATGGTATTATTTTGATAAATGAACAAGTGTCTTTCAACAAGTTTAATTTTCCATTAAAGTTTACATTTTGTTTCTAGTTGTTTAACTGGCTAAAATTAAAAAAAAACGGAATCCCTTTTACTTGTAATAGAGAAAGTTATTCTGTTGGAGCAAATATTTTAAAATAATATGGCCTCGGTTGATGAGAGTTCCGTTTATTTGGTGCAAGACCTATTTTTCTCAACACCTTCTCCAGGGGCTTCTGGTAAAAAAAAATATAAAAAAAATTTCTAAAATAATTACACCGAATTAAATGGTGTTATAACTTTTTTAGACATATAAAAATAAGTGAAAATGGTTGTCATGTCATGAAAAATACTGATTTACGATAAGCCCTTGCTTACTTTTTTAATTTTTCCAAATTGATATTTTCAGAATACACTCAGATAAGAGGAGAGGATGTGAATTTGGTCTGGCACCGCCGCTCGAACGAGTCAATCCAGATGAATCCTAAAGCAGCCAGTTATTTTAGGGATCCGAATATAAGGTATTGTCCGGATTGATAGAAATAAAATAACTGTTTATTTTTCTAATGTTGCCTTTAACAACCCCATCATTTGACGTTTGATTTTTTGTATATGAATTGAACCAATCTGTTTAGACTGCTGTCCATGATCTGTAACAACGTTCTGGACGTTCACTTCTATAAGAAGAATTTGGAGCGTCTTAATAACATCTTACCACACGCCTTCATCCAAATACAAATCAAGACTGGGAGGAGGGTACATCCCGGACAAAATACTTTTATAAATTCTGCAATCGTGGCGGACAAACGATTCGAACTGCGAGGTTAGAAACCAAATCAATATTTATGGATCTAATTAAATTAATCACACACAGGTATAAAGCTGTATATCGGTAATTCAAATCTGCAAATTTTCCATTCCTTTTTTGCAGAGATCCTGAGCACGGGGACACATATTCACCGTTTGGTCAACGCAATTACCTTGCTGAACGGGGTTTGCATATATAGCATAATCCTTGGCTGGCCTGAGGGATCCCTTCAATCTGATCCTGTTAACGAACCACAGCCAAAACCCAAGCTGATAAAAATTAGCCAAGACTCATTTGCCAAGAATTTATTCGAACGGGAGGCCACAAAGGACTTGACCATCATTGCCGGGAACGGGACTGAAGTGAAATGTCATCGAATCATATTTGAAGGTAAACTATATGAGATTAACAATAATACGCTAATTGTCAAATATATTATTTATTTGTCATGTAACGTTCTTCTCGAATTGACTTTTTTCTCTTTTTTCTAGCTCATAGCGACGTCCCCCAAAGTGTCATGATGGAGGCGAAAACGGGTCGTGTGGAAATGATGGAGAACTCGGAAGTAGGCATTCGTCACCTCATCCAATATCTATATGGAATGGAGCTCACCATCAATGACCTCTCATGTGATATAGCGGTTGAGCTCTTCAAAACCGCACACAAATATAAACTAACAGAGTTACAAGACTGTCTTGCCGAATTGCTTCTTAATTCAGGGAAGGATTATTTTTCTCCTGATGACTTGTTAGAATTATATTTTCATGTCAAAAATCTGGATGAGTTTGACAGCTTGCGGGAATACACGTTGTGTATCATGTTGAGGTAATTTTTATCAGGATAAATTTATTCGGCCAAATATGTCGATTTGTCGATTACTAAATCACTAATGTCACTAAAATACATTTTCTAAATGCTTTAACAATGGACATAATATGTTTTTTTTTTGTGCAAAGCTTGCCCAAAGAGATAAGAGACTGTGAGCGCTTCAAGGAGCTAAAACGGACTGATGCAGATGCGGCCACAGATCTCGTGTGGAAGTTTTATGAGCTGGTAACAGTGAAATATACATATGTAGTTATAATCATTAACAATGTGACCATATTTTGTAAAATTCCCCCTTCTAATTAGTAAGATAAAAAAATTCTAAATTATCTTTCAGAAATAAGATGCAAGCTGACCCGGAATGTCTGAAATCACTGGGCTAAATTATACGAGGAAAAAATTTACATTTTGAATTTTACATTTTTTTGTTCTTCATTAAACTTAGCCAGTTCTGCTAAAATTAAAATAAGTGTTTCCATTTCTATAAGTTTCTGTAAAGTTATATACAGGAAAATAGATAATGCCATTATATTATTTTCATCCATTTTTTTAAAAATAAATACGGTTTTATATTTATATAATTCATGAACACATATTGAATTATATTGAAGGCATACTATCATCCAAATGACACATTTATAACTTAATGGGTTGAAATTTTGGACGGATTTTAGTTGCTGTGAAATTGTCGTTGGTAGATTTCTCGACTTAAATATATTTGATCTGTTAATGTTAAGGGGCAACATGTATTAAGTAAGGTTTATTTAATTACTACTACACCAAAGCATCTAATACCTTGGTCAATCATAGTTTTCCTAACATTTCTATATTTTGCCAGACATATTAAACAAACAAGGTTGATTGATAGCAGGGTGCTGATAATGGTAGATAACCTTTTTATAGATAACAGTCTCCTCCTGGACCGATCGGTATGAATTTAAGCGCAATGTGTTTATTCCTTAATGCAATTTATTTGGCCTTGCTAATTTAGTTGTTTAAGTAATTGTACATGAGTTCATTTAATATTTTGTGTACATAATACTGTGAAACACAATTAAATTCTACGTCATGCAAATAAGAATCACCACCTTCCCTAATTTAATTCAAGGGATTAACATGACACATAATTTCTTGTATTTAACTTTTTGTTTCCTAACTTACTATTTTGACAATCAGTATTTCTATTCCCATAAACTTTCACGTCGTCTTTTTATTCTCCGGCCTTTCAAAGAGTTCATGGGATTTAACATGAACTTGAATAACTTGAGCAGAATTTCCTTAAGTGTCAATCTCAATTCCACAAATTTGACAGCAAGGTTCCTCCTACCTGCCACAATATTCTCGGTTGTATATAAAATTGAGGAAAGTATCAGGCCAGCATAAAGGACAGTAAATGTGACCATTATATTCCCATCTAATTTAGCTCCTGCTGGAGATTCATCCCCATCTTCATCTGTCCCCTCGTCCTGAGATAAGTTACCACTTTTAGTATGACTTTGTCCCAGCCAAATCAACTCCATCCACCTTTCCTTTATTCCCGACTCTTTGAAATGTCTCACCCGCTTTACCAGAAACAGCGGAAGGAGCCCCCGCAAATAAAATCCGAATGTGTACTTAAAGTAAGTCTCCTTCCCAATATTTACGTCCTCAACCCCAGTCATTTTCAACCTCCTTCTGAAGTTATGACAAGTGACGGAAGGAAGAATTAACGCAGATTTGCTACATCCTCGTAGGAATCCATACAACTCATTTCTCTCCTGTTCAATATACCCCCATTCTATATTTGCTTCATATTTGGTAGCGTTCCAATAAGTCATGTCTGATTCATCCTCATAAAACAACTGCCATTGACTATATAACTCATTCACCGACTCATTAAAATTGTTTATTGGACGAAGGCTCGTGTGATTCTTAACCAATTCAAGGATTTCCACATGCTTCCCCTCGCCATATTTTCTTGCCAGATTCCAGGCTTCCAATACCCGTGAACGAACATATTCAAACTTTGTTGTCCGTGCAGCTTCACGAACCACGTGTTGCCCGAATGACAGTTCAGGTTCATAGTTAAATTTTCCAATGTAGTTAAGACGGACACCCGCGGCTCCGGAATAAATTGTAAAGTTGTCATTCACAAGCTCCTGGAAATTCTCGTAGGGGACTGGATGCCTTGGCAGAATCATATTGTAAACGTTCGTGTTCTTGTAGCCATTGCTAAGCACAATCGCAGTTAGAAGAAAGCCCCCTGTCATTACGCGAATTGGGTGGCTCTCCAGGAAATCATTTGGGAAGGGATCTCCCTGTTCCAACAGGACCTTAACCAAGGAATACGAACCCCTCAATAAGGAAATAGTCGAGCCGCCACTATTTACGGCGATAAAATGCATAGACAACGGAACAATAACAATGGTTGTTAGAATTGATCCCCAAGTCATGGGATCGTAGACACTGACCAACTCCCAAAATACAAAACCTGTCATATCCTTCCTCCCACAACTGATAAACTGTAGGGCATTGAACTTGTCCGAAATGAATAGTGGAATATGATGAGGATGCGGAATGAAATCCACAACGGCACCTAAGCCAGGCTTAAAGTCTTTTCTCTCCAGACTTGGGTAATAATTTTCCATCTTCTTCCAATTGTGGCACCAGTTACCTTGCACATTGTATGTATAATTTGCCCAGATGGTTTGCCACATGTAAGCAGCTAAATGAGCTATGTGGTCAACCGGAGTTCGTGACTCCTTCAAAAGTTTTGCCACTGCGTGATGACCATCAATCGTCTTGAATAGATTGTTGCACATCATGAAATGATATTGAACTTGGACCAACATATCTGTGAATGTTTCGTCTGCACTTGGAATGTTGAATATCTTTGCCGTTGGGAGGTGGCCAATCATGAGACCTGATGTGGTTTTGCTGGAAATTAAATTGTGATTTGAAATTGAATTTGATTGATCCTTCCAAATTGCCCAGGGCATGCCTGGATCTAGTTTAAGAATGTTACCACATTCAAAGCAGGGGTCTATATGTACAATTTTATCAATTTGAGAGACGCCATCATGAACCAATCGGTTTTGCTTTGCAGGAAATGTGGTGCTGACAAGGACAAACTCAACCAGGATGGAATGGTAGTAAGTAAATTGGAGAGGAATGTCGAATGAATCCTTAACCCAACGAGAAACAATCTCATATTGCCCCTCATACGAGAGATTGCTGAAAGCCTCTGCCTGGACTATGAAGATGTTCCAGGTTGGGGTGGTCTTGGGAAGAAACATCCGGTTACCCTCTCCCTGAGAGCTGAATGTATAATACCAGGGGTCTGGATGAACCAACTGATAAGCACGGACAAAGTTGAAATATCCGTGTTTTTCTAGTAGGATGTCTACGTCTCCACGGGGGAGGCGACGAGCTGGAAGGAGATCCAATTTCATGTGACAGTTCCATGGCTTGCTATTCATGGAGAATGACTGGAGATCGAATTGGGAACAGAGACGGGATTTTGTGGTCATGTTGCTGAAGCCAAATTCGTACACGAGCTCCTGGCAGGG
>JAQIXQ010002330.1:0-10949 GCA_034700485.1 Pseudosinella alba | reverse complement strand
TATGTAATCAGATATTATGTGATTAATGATCGTAAGAGCCGCTGGCTATATCGATCGAAATAAACACCTACTACTACTACTACTATTGTTTCACATTAATATCCATTTTATATAAATAGCATTTATGCCGATGAATCGATATGCAAGCACATCACTAAATAAATAGATAACAACCAGTTATCAACAAAATATACATTCCTTCCTCCTCAGAGATTACCCGCCATTGGCGCTCCCGACACATATCACATCATATATTGTCTCATACCATGAGAGACGCATCCCACACAGGCTTCCCAGCTCCAATCTGCCCCGGCTGAAGCCAAGGACACCGACGCTGCCACTAACAAAATAATTGAAATCTTCTACATGATTGAATTATCTTCCTTTGATGTCTTCTACTACTTCCTTCTGCCTTTTATATGATTCTTCTTATCGGTTTCCCAACTTTCCTTCCGAGGACGGAAGGTTTTTCTGAGCAGGACCTTGCACTGTAAACAGGATTCATGATAATCCAGATGCGTTTATCATGATCACATCCATCCATCTCATCACTTCACATTGCAACAAAGTTCGTGCACCTTTGTTGCCAAACCGAGAAACCAGACATCCAGACAGCCTTGCTGAATTCGGATGATATGAGGCAGAGAAGTGGAAAGCGAAACCAGTCGGCAATCAGCTCCCATCCTTGGCTTTTCTCCTCTATCAAACTAACCTTTCATTTACTTTCCTTTTATCCTCATCAGGAAAACTTGAGCGACGAATTAAATATAATATATACTCTGTTTCACGATACCTCAAAGGTTATCTTTGTCTCACCTTAACCTTGTCATTTCTGCAAACGAGAGCATAAGCGCATAAACTACACAACATATAACAAATCCCTACTCTTCTGTTGACGGATAGTGGATTGAGTGAACTTGGCGATCGCGAATTCTTGTCCACACTCCGCATAGTGGGGCACTATGTGAAGAACGTAAGGGATGTCTCTTAACTGCGGGGGGAAAGCTCCACACGTTATACGCAGGCTCCTCTGAAAAGGAACTTTCTCCGAGGGCAGTACGTAAGGATCTTGTCGAGAACAAACAGTTGGTACAAAACTGTTCTCGAGGGAGTACGATCGAGCGGTTCCGACATCCGGTCTAAGGAAGGTCTCATTGGTTCGAAGTGGAATTCCGTGGCCAGCCTGGAAGCCAATCCGTCATCAAATCCGTGGACAGTGCGGCCCCAACCCCATCGTTTCCGACCACTTCCCCCCTCCCCAGCCAGACCAGCACCAACATCACAAAAACGATTAGCTTCATCTCAGCCCAACCCTACGCTCAACAGAACACCAAAATAGAAGAGAAAATTAGAGAAGATTAACAAGTAAAATGAAATTGGAATGGGAAACAACTTAATAGGAAGATTGAGAGACGGGAAAATCAAGGGGAACAACGAGTGACTCCAACTTACTTTCCGAAAACTACGATGAGTCCTTTTCAGTCCTCTTCCTTTTATTCTCCTCTTCTCCTCTTGGTTCATGTGACACGGATGTAGCTCGGCATACCGGCGTATATGTAAAATGGTCATTTTTCCGCGTTTTTAAACTACTGGTTACAAAAAAGGAGAGGTCTTAAATCCTAGTGGTTTAGCGTTAGTCACATGAAGGGATTATCTGACATATGTCATATGAACTTGGGAAGGAGGGGAAAGGAAACGTCATTTCAGGGGATGACGTTTTACAATGATATGAAAGGATAATCATATTAAATTTAGGTTGACTTTACCATTACCCATCTACCGGTTCCATTACCCATCTACCGGTTGTGTCTAATTAATAATTGTTATTTTGTCACTTACGGGGGATCACCTCACGTTTTCCTTTCGATATTGACGGTGAAAGAAATGATAGCTTCAGTTTCCCGCATGGCTTACAAAATGTTAGGAATTTCGTCCGGTCCAATTCCACGGCTGCCCCGTACAGATCAGTTTTTGTTCGTGTGATGATTATGTTGTCCGCATCCTCCCGAAGACAGGTGTGGCATAATACCCTTTCCGGGTATGTACCTCATATGTACCATAGACGTACAGACGGGAGTAGGCCGTTAAGGAACTGATGGTAATCATGATGAATGCCCCAGCTTTTATATGAAAATGCGGGTGAGCTAAGTCATCAGTCACCACGGGCAAATGAAGAAAATGCTTTTTTCCACGTTCCGCAATCGTGATTATTTCGTAACTCCCTGAATATAATTAAATATTTCGGTTACAATTAATCGTGATCGGATGACGTTCACAAAGAAGGGTAATGTCAAATGTAAAAAATGAAATTACAACTTGCTTAATTAGCAGGAGAAAATATTTTGTAACTTTTTATCTGGTATTTGGACAAGTGATACAAATAGTCTAGAGTTAGTTATACATATAAAGTTTCATGCTATACTCACCCTCGGGGATTTTGAAATAAGTTCAAGCTGTACTCATATATCTGTAAAAATGCAACGTTATCTGTCATGTTTTAACGATAGCGATAAAGACACAGAAATGCAGTTATTCATGAAATGCAAGTATTCACCTGTTGTGAATCCTATTTGAAAAGGGCATCTATTCACTCATTCAGAATGAGTCATTCTGAATGTAACTTAAGAAACAAGATTTGGAACAGGTACTCCAGTCACTTACCACATCCCATGTTTGATGAAATGATACAACTGCCCTAATGGGGTTAAATCCATCCTATAATGGGAGAACAGTTTGAATCCCAGTTCCCGTAATTTTGTCACCGAGGCAAAAACCACTCTATCTTCGGCCCAGTTTGGAAAAGTTGACACCGGAGGCAACGACGAATCAATATTCCTGAACATAGTAGAAAAGTTCATCGGGAAGAGTCCTCTCCAGAAATAATGATTAGGAGAATGTTGAAACTACTCCTGTTGAGAGATCTTCCGCAGCACGAAAGGAGTAAAACACTCCACCGGGTGAATCATATAGGCAAGGACGTAAGAGCTTGTGGGAAGTCGAGGTGGAAAAACCCCGCAAGCATAATCCACCTTTTCGGAAGGGAACAACAGCAAAGCCCTCAAGCTGTACACACAGCTCAAGCAAAATGACTCCTCATCGCGTGTGAGTCGATATTCGACCACCTTCCCCAAGTCCTCTTTTTGCAATCCACCAGGAGGGATAAGTATAGACAGGTTAGGTTTGGGGTACCTAAATGGACTGGTGGTTGGTAGTGACTTGACCCTTTAGGAGGGAAATTCTAAGACCCTTCCTTACCAATCCGCCGCCCTCCAGGACAAATCACCACAACAAGCTGCCCCTACTGCCCCCGTCCCGTTCCCGGTCGCCTCCGACTCGGACTCAGTAGCTCCGGTTCCATTATTCGCTCCAACAGTATGAAGTTTAGGATTCGTCATATTCCCTCCACAAGTCTTGTTCCGAAAATTTCGTGCCTCCTTCATGGTCTCCAAAAGTTGACCAACGAAAAAGCTTCCAAAGGGATACCCTGCAAGTATCAATCAGCACACTCAATAAGAAATTATGGATCTCGGACTCCCCAACGACCCCCTCTGCCAATTAAGAATAATAACACTTACAATCATAAATGTACCGCCACACAGTTGATTGCATCACGCAGTCAAACGGGCGCAACCAGTTTGGCAGGCCCCACCTGTAGAATTCAATTGTCCAGGGAAGCCGCAATTGTCACGTGTACAGCCCCAACACAGGAATAACAACATATTTTATTACTTATCATCTTATTCTACATCAGTATTCGGAACTGCTATATGAATTACTGAAGGAGTTGAACAGCTGCTGTTACTTTACCTTTCCTCCCTAACGGCGCATTGAAGACAGTACGCCTTCCCCTTCATGATGTCCTCCGCTCCAGCCTCCCGGTGGAATAAAACATATCGTCCTCCTGAAAAATTTAAACACATACTAAATTATGGAAGACTTTGGAATTATTTCCTAGGAATATATATATATATTTCTTTGATTTCCTTACCCTTTTGGGTGCAGTGGACACAGGATTGCCATTCCCAGTCCTCCCACGTCAGGCCCCCGACCGCCAACATCATCACAGCAAAAAGTATGATTTTCATGGTGCAGTTACTTCCAGACTTACTTGAGTTCTGATACATTCCCCAATTTTTCGGCCGGTTTTTATATCCAGCTTCATTGGCGTCATCAATTTTCACTTGCGGAGCAAGTGTCCTCCGACATTGCGGATGTTAAGTGCTTGATAAGCACTCATGAAGCTACAACCTCAAACAAGTTCAACAACTCCTCTTACACCGCTTGGCCTAGAAACAGCAGGCCAAGGATTGCAGCTTTGCACTTTTGCAAAGTTAGTTGGTTCTCGGCACTCCTCAGCTCTCCTCCTTATAGCCACAGGCATATCAGTACTTACGATTAGTGGGAAGATAAGCATAACGAAGGTAAAGATTGTGATTATCACATCCACTTGCCATTTTGAGTAGGAAATAGTGCCGTAACTCCATGGTATATGGTGCAATTCTCACAGAACTGACTTTCCTCATATGTCAATTTCCTTATCGGTCGTACGGTGTCACGGTGGAGTGTTCTCCCTCGAATTCAGCTACAACTTTCTAGCTGAGGATTACATTTACTGGATGGTTTCATGAGTCAAATTGAGGAAGATGGACTTTGGAATGGAAAAGGGAGGATACGGCATTTTGGAGGATGACGTTTACAATAATTAATGAAAGGAAAAATTGTTTAATCTAGTTCGACTTTAAAACGTCATGATTAAAGTTTGTGATAGAAGATATTGGATGGGAACTCTTCAACTCAGTGTCAATGTAGATTGGATTGGGAGTGAGATTCTTAGTAAAAATTGGACCAACGAATGGCCATCATATGTAATAAATGTAATTTTACATGACCAATGTCTATTGTGGAAATAGAAGAACTTATGCTTACGATTAGCGGGAAGATAAGCATAACGAATGTAAGATTCTTTGTATGGAATGACTTGCACAATACTACATGTAGGAGTATTTGCAAGTATCGATCTCTTCTTTATTTGCACACTTAATGGAATGATGTGGTAACATAGGTTTAGGATCTGCGTATATATACTATTATCGCAATTTTTACTTGGGTTAAATTTACACTATCATTTAATCATATTCTTTCTTATCGCCATCCTATTCATTCGCAAGAGACTAAATGGATATCCAATTGGGATTGAGGATGAGTTACCACGGAACCGCATTATGGTCTCATTTGTCCATTTTCTAGGTTGATATTGCCTCCAGCAGTCCCCAATGGACGTGATAATATGAAGCAGGAACGGCACTTCGAGATGTCGTAGGGGAAACTCGCCACACAATAAATGGCTATACGACAATACGTCCCGTACTTGCCATTTCTGGAGGGTTCCAGTTACGAGTCATTGAAGCCCATAGGTTCGTGTAAATTATCTCGGGTAAATAGTCGTTCCATTTTAGGATCCAGTATGGGAAGGAAACGTAACAAGGCTATGGTAAATTAGTCCTTTCCATTCATTTCCATTTTTTCTACATTTTCCAAGTTATTTAGGATTAGCTTGTATATCCAATACTCCCAGAATTTGGTGGATTGTGAACGGTCTCGGTGGTCCACTTTCTTGGGCGATAGTCCCGCCAACAAACCCCAATCGAGGTAATAATATGGATGAAGAAGGGCGCTTCCAGATCCCTCAAAGGGAATTCTCCACATAACATTTGGCTATGAGTTCCGTATTTGCCATTTCTTGTTGGAAGCAGGGCTACTACTCCACGATGTAGTGAGCAATGATGAAACCCGTCAACATTACTGCGACCCTCCACCCCGGACTTCGTCCGGGGTGGGGGGTCCCAGTAATGTTGACGAACCCCCAATTTGCAATTCGCAATTTTTCAATTTGCAATCATCATCAATATCATCATCAATATTTTTGATTTCATTTGATGAAACATTTTTTCATATTTGATGAAATTCTCCAGCGTTCATCTTCCTAAGTCGCATGCATCAGTGCGAAAAAAGTTGAGAGTTTCTTATCTTGACCTATGAGTTATCACAATTTGTATGAACTCAAAGTTCTAGATAAGAAACTCATGTCATCTCAACTTGTTTGGTTCGTCCTAAATAACATATTACTTGATCTCATACAGACTAAATGCTACACGCAGTTATTACTTGGAAAGAATGGCAGTTTGTGTAAATGTAAATGAAAACCAACATTATCAAGTAATAACTATGTTTAATTTTTATTTTGTATGGAATCATGTAATATTTTATGCAACATCATTCAAACATAAAATATTTGAAAAGCATGTTTAGAATTCGTCTCTTGTAAACATAATTGATTGTAAAAGTTGAAAAGTTAATAAAAAGAAACAAAGATGATATACAGCCACTATGCTGATCCGAATTACCCGGGTATTGTAACGATACCTGGTAGAAAGGGGTCGGTGTAGTGGCTGTATATTATCATCAGAGCAATTTTCACAAAATTGACTCCCTGCATAATCTAAATGTTGTAGTGCAGGTACAAATTCGGCATGTTCCCCTTGAAAAATGCCTATATCCATGGGGAATCCCATTACTCCCACCACTAGGCAGAGTAATAGTAGCTCTTTCATTATGTAATGGAAGGAGATAATTCGGGAATCGAAAATTAGAACAGTTTTCGTAAAATAATTGGAAATTGGACAGACTTCGGGAAGAATTTTTGGCAAGACTAAAATGAGACAACGGAGCTTGTCCTCAGTAGTTTCCAAAATACATATGATACGGGCTGTTCTTGCGTATGGAATTTATATAAATGGAGGGAGCTCTCCGATTTGGGCCTCCTCAGCCCCTTTTCATTATTTTTCTTCCATCCCCATGAGAACGAAGTTCAGTAAGAAAGACACATCGGCGCAAGTTTGATATGATAACATTTTAATGTTCATTTTAGCAATATTAAGTCGCAAAATCGCGCCGCTATTTTGCAAAGCCTATTTTTTCGGATGGGAACACCAGGAGACTGCGAAGGCTATACACACATGACAGACAGAACGATTGCTCATCCTGCGTCATCGTGTACTCAACAACAGAGCCAATATCATTTTTCACCGTCAGCCCTCCCGGGGAGATGGTCACAGCTTCCTCCACGGCTGGATAGGATGAATTTGCCACCATCGCAGCATCACCAGGGATTGGGGCCAGTGGCACCCAACCATACCCAACCATACCATACCCAAGATCCACCACATATGTGCCAAGAAGAAGAAAAAATGAAAGGAAGATCAGGAATTATTAGGGAATTGACTATTTGCATTTTGGATTTGCATTTTATGACTAACGCCTCAATATATAAATGGAAAGTGCAGACTTACATTGTTGGGAATATTTCCGAGGGAAATTAACACCGCTTCAGAACTGCTTTCTTTCCTGGGAAAAAGGTAACGCAAGTTTTGTTTGATTTGGCCAAAAGACAAATGAGGATATATAGTTGTACAGGAACAACGGTTATGATGAATACTTTAGTTACAGGGAGTTACATGGAACTCGCTTTAGCTATATTCATCATTCCGGTGATTCCAAATTGGACTATTACAATTTGCTTCTCAGCGGCACCTGGCTTTCATTGCAATAAAGTTGATGGGGAGTCTTTCTAATTCAACAGTTTCTGCGGGGTCGTGTACGATCGTAATCGAACAGGTAATTTCCGTTAGATTAATTGTTCTGATAGTAACTTCATTGCCTTCGTTCTTAATCTTGTAGACGATGTACAATCGTTTTCTGGTGGCTATGGGCAAAGCTTTCTCCATTCGTTGATCTTGCTTGCATGGTTATTTTAATCATTGATGAAGATATAAAGTTGTTGATGTGCTCAATTGATTGGAAGTTTAGGCACATTAATCTGACGCGACATTTTATGGCGAATTTATTATCAGTTCAGAAAGTTATAATGATAATGATGTTGGGATGGGAAGGCTTGAACTCAGGGTCAAGTTGTACAGGAGAAGAATATATAATATTTCTTTACCACTTTAATCGTGTTGCCTCTCTAATGGGCTTCACATAACTACCTAATTATTCGAGAACTTCCTCAAATGAAACTCCTGGGAACATTCGGAGTAATGGGTTATAATATGGAGAGCGTACGGTATTTCCCACAGTGGAAGGGGACCCGCAAGTAACGCGCCGACTTCGGTGGAACAGTACTCGTTCCAAGGGGAAGATATATACCGACCTCGCCGTGTAGATACAAACAGTTGACACAGAATTCAAATTGCCTTCTTGACAAAACGAAGTCTTGTTGCTCCTAAATGCCTGGCATATAGTGACTCTCAACAGGATTAACAGGAAAATCTTAATCTTCCTTTTTTACGGAGACATTTATGCACGTCGGTCTTCCTTACCAAGAGCCGGAAGGCTCTTGGTAAGGACCAATGGCCACACTCAACAGGTGCCGTTATGAAATGGATGACTTCGAGAGAAGTTCTTCCGTTGAGGGCAGCACCGGGACCACTTGGGAGGAGTTCCTCCTCTTGCAATTATAGCAAAATTGTTTCTGGTCTGAGGACAGGAGCTGTCCGATGAATTGCCTCATTGGTACAAATCACTTTGTCGATTGCGGAGATTTCCTCAGATACGAAGGCAACATTTCTTCTTTCAGTATTTCCATCGTCGTTGCTACCTGAAGGTTATCGTTTCCAAGCTCATAACTACCCACAGTTTCATTATGTTGCTGGAAGACATCCACTGAATCGAAATATGATTAGGGAAAGGTAATCTGAATGGCGGAAGAGCGCTTTAAAAATAGTTTCATTTTTATTAGCCACGGTCATTTTACGCTTTCTTTTAATTTAATGAATCACTTTTAAGCGTTTGTATAATCGTTCGAGGGTCTCATCTCATTGTCGCGAGAGGTGTATTGTTTTTTATGGGGTACCGTGCACAGAAGAATTTTTGATCATTAAGGGAGACAAGGAATATGAGTGCACTTTTAACTGCTGGGACTGGGAATGTTTACTCTGAAAGTCATCCTATTTTTAATGATCCTGATTTCATGGACGTAATAATATTGGGTGAGTAGTTCGGCCCAAAAGCATATCGTTATTGGTTATATTTGTTTCTAATTGTTTTATTATTATTAGAAAAAAATATTTTGAGTTTTTTATTGGGATTCTTAGGAGTGAGTAGAGTATTTTATATGAACAGATATTGGACTTGAATATAGCTTGTTTAAGTCCAGGAATTGATAAGGTGACTGGTCGTTGAAAAAAGGGTACTAGGTTATTTGTAACTCATTAATATGTGATTAATGTGATTAATGGACTGATTTTCATCATTTCGACTAATTAAAGACATTCATCATAAGTCTAAAATTATACTTATAATTACAAAATTTCGATGCTTAAATTTTACCACAACATAACAATTTGCATTGCATTTCCAAGAATTAATAAATATATTATATACCAAATATGTACTAGCAAACCCTCAAATCTTTATTTTAGCTGAAAATACTAAACATGGACATGTCATCATATCATATAAATTACCTACTCCGTCTCATCGTGTATTAATTCAATTCTTAATTTCAGATGAGCCTAGGATGACGCATCACACTCCAGTCCCATCCTAAAATCCAAGTACTGGTTCACTCATTAATAAATTTTGATTCATACAAACCCTTTGTGTGTGGGTGATTTGGCATTTAATCAATTAATCATATCACAACTCCTTATCGATGGAGATCCCAAGTTTAAATGTTTGACCATTTCCATGCAACTGCATTTTCTAGGTCAGCCAAAAGTTCATACAAGGAAAAATTAATTGATGATTATTTTCATGTATCGTACAATTTCATGTTTTGCCATTTTCATACAATCGCAATGGGAAAAAAATCCGATGTCACGGAGCAAACAATATCACAATTATTACGAAACTGGAGGTAAGTTAAAATTAAAATAATATATAGAGGTTTAATATATTCTCATATCAATTTCAGTCAGTTTTAAATAAATTCAATTTTAATTTTCAAACGAAACCATTCCCAAATAATGTTGCGAAATAAGAGTATGATCATTTGGCATGCCAAGTTGATTCGTTCTATTATTCATTTTTTAATTATCTTGCAAGAAGGGTGCGTTAACAACTGCGCTCATGATGCCCATGACGATTAGATATAGACTATATCATATAATCATATCACTTTTAATTCATTTGAACTCATGATACGCATATTCATAACCTATTTATCAATCATGAACTTTATTTTCATACTTACATAATTAAATTTATAATGCATTCAAGAAATCGAGAAAATCATTCTACAAGTAAATGATAGAACATTAAGAAACACATAATGGGATTATGGGATACACCTATGTACAAATGGATTTAAGTAACTTTACGTGCTAACCATAAACACCTACATTTACTAGTACTAATTCTGTATTATTAAAGCATTATATCGGCTATTGAGTTTATTTACAATGAAGGAATTGATGATTGATGGCCGCTCCCAACCCAGCAGTATTATTTCATCCATATTCATATTCTTTAGTGTACATTTGTGCATTATTTCTATAAAAAAATAAAATGATCATACTTATTATTTTTGAATTAAATGACATTGATTTGTTAGGTTGAGAATGCAAATAATATGTAGTTTTAGTGATTTAATTACCATTTCAAAAAGTGCCCACGCCAGCTCAATCACCCCTTTTGGGTCGAGTCTTAATAGTTCCTCAAATGCATCACATGACCGAATCTCCTGGTACAAGCTATATAAAGTGTAAAAAAAAGAAGATTAAAACACAATGACATGACTTATTTACTGTTATTACAAATCCACTTTCATGCGGGTTTGACTCTGTCAAATCTGTCTACACATGAAAAGGGTTGATAAGGACAATGATCCATATTGGACTTACTTCATTATATGACATAGTATATGATCCCGGAGGTGTCGGTGCTCCTCC
>JAQIXQ010002329.1:0-10951 GCA_034700485.1 Pseudosinella alba | reverse complement strand
TTGTTTGAGTTTAGGCCATTCCCCCTCGGCAAACCTGTAGTCTTCATAGTCGATCTTTAAAAAGGCCAAGATCAACCTAGTTGGTTCCGCCCTCCCCCTTGCATTGAAGTAAATCATCTTGTAATTTGCCATTGTATTCAGTGTACAGTTAAATGTTTGTTTCAGCAGTTGAATATTAAATTCCCGTAAAGATATAAGTGATTAACTAAATTCAGTCTCACTCGTCTCAACCCCAACTATATTACACTCGTAGCAACAAAAACCCGGCTTGGGAACTGAAGATAATAGCTAAACTCATTCCATTTATATGCTGAATTGGACGTCATATTAAGTGTCATAAATGAGAAGCAATCACTTAAGCTAAGATTACACAAATACGTCAACAAAGTTGTTCTATCCTTTGCGTATGATTTGATATGGCATTTGTTCATCCATGAGCCATTCCCAGTACAAGGCTAAATCAACAGTCAAGTTTTTTTTCTGTTTATTCCAAGGTCAACTCTTTCCCAGCAAATATGTGTTCTTACTTTGTGGCTTATTATCAAGCATTAAACATGTATCACGATGATTTAACTACAACTCTCTGGAAGCTTCTCGATTACCTGCCAATTAAAGCCCCATGCAAATGTCGTCATCTCATCATCATAGTTCCGTTCTCTCAAATTCAACTTTTGCTCTATTCCCCCGTGATTCTGATTTAGTTACTTGTGGCTGGACTGGAGGATGGTTGCATGGTCAAAGAGTCCGGTTCAAAAGAGAATGTCAGATGAATATAAATGATAATGATAGACAAGCTTGACTAGATAAAAACATCCACCTTAGATTGATCGACGTGAGTCAAACTGGTATCATTTAGCATGAGCATTATAAAAACCAATTATGTAATATCCTTCGCTCATATCTGTATTTGAACGTATTATATCATTTTACTTATTCTGCTTGATTGGAACTATCTTGTTCAAATATTAATACGCTACATGTCCCAACAACATGGAATTAGAGCACAGCACGAGGCAGAACACTGCTCATGCCATATAATGTGATTGTGAAGGATAAAAATAATCAAGCTAAACTGACAAGTCTCTGTTTGCATTTTAGGGAATGGTTTATATAGGAAAGTCGATATCAATCATACTGATGCAACTCTACATATAAAAAGTTCTTTTCAGAGTCACAGAACTAACTCATATTCGTTGACTTGCGTCCACAAACAGATAACGACGATGCATGCTAAATCGTTAAATAGTTTCTTTGTTGTCTGTGTGAAGGTGTGATGATGGTGGATTTCCATATCCATCCAGCATCATATCCTTGCCATTGTAAGGAATGGGCCACACAAAAGCCCAAATGTAATACATTTGTATGTCTGTTTGTATGAATAAAACAGAAAGAGCTTTTAGTGTGTTACGAAACACGAACAGAAACGGGAGTGTTTGGCTTCTCTCTTCTTTCTTATGAGCACCGGGCTTTTGGTTGAAGGGTGAACTGAGGGACAAAGGTTAAGGGTACAGGTTGTGAGGGGACCTTTGCGTTACAATTGTACCAACCAAATTATGTTTGATGATGAGAACTTGAGAACAATATATGAAAAGCATGCGATGACATTGCAAATAGTATACTTTTGCCAAATGTCCCAAATACGTGCAAAAAATTGTCAGTGCAAAATAAATTACGTTGTTTATTATTTATATTCAATATTAAAAAGTCATTGCATTAGCCTATTTAAAAGTAAACTTTCCTTAATTTTTTCGCCGTAAAACATTTCATTCTTGGCTGGGAGATTAAATTCGAAAAATTCATTTTTTTTTGCATTCCCCAAAATTTACGTCACACAAAATAAACTCAATGAAGGCAATCCAAGTCGATCTCTCTAAAAACCTACCCACGTCGCCAAACTGTCCTTGCTACCGGCCGCTGGCCGGTGGGTCGAGATCCTCCCATGTAGTTGGCCTGGAAATGGACAGGATTCCTCCGCTGAAGGCCAGCGCCAATTTTAGAAGTGTATTCGGATATTTGGTTGACAGCTCCGGCTCTATCCCTGCTCACATTTAGTACCCGGTGTTGGGTAGAACTTTCCCGAACATTATTTTGGACACCAATTCCACCAACCCTCTACGATGCACAACACATAAAAACTTAGCTAGCCCCGTCATAATTGCTCAGTTTCATTTCATTTGATAGTCATTGCATACTTACCCCTTGATCCCGCCTAAATGTATTCCGGACCTGCTTGTTTTTACCATCCGTCACGATAAGACTGTGAATTCCCCGTTGGTTAATTGGATTGCGATTTTCCCATTCCACCCTCCTCATCCCATTCTGGGTTCTGGAAGGGGGGTTGTATAGATCTCGAGGTTGGGTTGGATTATTCCGATTCCATTTCTCAGTGTTCCTCACCCACTCAGCCCTCCTCAACCTTGTGTCCTGGGCATGCTTCCCATTCATCATATTTTGAGTCCGGACTGCAGTCAGGCTGGGATCGCTCAGGAGCATGTTGGCTTGTTTTGTGTGGATGATGTGGGAGTTATCAAATATGGGACTGTTGGCCCTCTTGACACGGAAAAGCTGTAAAACATTATTAAATTAGCAGACGGTCACCAAATTCAACAAATTTTCTTTAGGGATGAACACAATTAATTTAGTAAGATTTCACCAACAGCTTCATGTGGCTCTTGTCGTTGTGCAGTTCCCAATATTAGGAGGGCAAAGATACATATTATGATGGGCAGTCTCATGTTGCCTCGATCACGTCCAGAAACCTCAAGTCAAATGGAAACCTTTTAGTATGTATTGCAATTTGATGTAGTCTTTGGGCCAAGTTGAGAAGGAATATTATCTCATTCGGGTTTCCTTCAAGCTTTTATATTACACACTACAGCTTGTCCAGGAAATGGAAACTACTTTGGAGGCTTACTTCATGCTATATGGCATATGGATTGACTTTCTGTTTTCTTCTTAAGTTCATGTCTTGGTCATAAATCGTTGTAACCAAACTTGTCAACGAGGCTTACCAAGAAATCTACTAATCGTAAGGTTACTTCCAAAGGTCGTAATCAAAGGCCTATTCAGGATGAATTGGTTGATTGACCCATAACTTAAATTATTAAATTATTGTTTACTTGGTAACTGCTTATCTCTTTCGTCAAAGCATTCTTAAGCGGACGATGCCATTCAATTCATCAGGCTTATAATTATAAAAAAGTGCACACAAAATTATTGAGAATCTCATCTCATCATGTCGATGTCTACAAGAAAACATCGATATGATTTTGCTTGTGAATGCAGATGTTTTATTTAATTAAAATTTATGATGAGTTTAGAGATGTCCAGATGCAATAATTGGCAGTAATTAATGTGGAAATATTTCATTTAATTTAATTTGACCACTGCTCTGTCAAAATCCAGACGGGGACAAGAAACCGCAAACCAAAATGTTAATTAACTTATTTATCTTAAATGTTCACAAATTTATTGCGCAAATTACAGGTGGTCCGAATTTATATACGGTGTGGTTTGGTTACGATGCATTTAGAGCATCCACAGCATTGATAAGCCCATATCCAAACACATTGTTGGGGTAGGAGTTGCCAGGCCGTCCTCCACAGGTTTTGGCTGTGCTGGTATCCATAGTCCTAAATGGGGTCCGGGTAAGGATATCGTAAATCTGATCAAAGTTCAGTGAAGGTCTCTTCTGCTTCATCAGGGCGACCAAGCCAGCCACATGCGGACAGGCCATGGATGTCCCAGATTTCCAGGTGAAGTCCTGATCATTCCAGTGAGCTGCTGAGTAGACATCAGTACCTGGAGCTGACTGAGAAAAAAATATTCCGATTAAAATAAATTATTTTGCAAAATGATAAGAATAAATTTGTACAAATAAAAATCTTACAACATCCGGTTTGATTCTACCGTCCGAGGCGGGCCTGCAATTAATATTATCATCATTAACTAAATCATTATGAAATGGAACAATTATGGCTTATTTGTCTCAATATACCCCAAACTGCTAAAAGATGAAATCTTGTCGCTTGGCTCCGTACTACCCACCCCAATCACATTCCTCCTATCAGCGGGGGACTGTCCCGTGTTGCAATTGGGTCCCGAGTTTCCCATTGAGAAAACCGGGATGATCCCCGCATTTTTCCAGGATTGAATGACGTTGTCATAACTGTCCCCGTTTCTATCGAATGACCAACTGCAAAATTTCAAAATCCATTTAAAAGCCAAGCTAAATCAAATCACCGGCATTTAAATTTGATATTTTTTTGGACCTGTTGGACACCACGTTGGGAGCCATGTTGCAGTTCTTATTATTTCCGTTCGTATCTGTGGGGCACTGAATCCATTGACCACAGCGCAGCAGAGAATTCCAACTAAATCTATTGTTCCCATCGCCAGCCTTGCATGCAATCCAAGTGGCTTGTGGAGCCACCCCAATCCCGTGGGTTCCTGCGATGGTCCCCATTGTATGGGTTCCATGCCCATTTGGATCATAAGGGGCTCCTGCTCTGTCGACGGCGTCGTACCAGCCGTAGGATTGCCTCCAGCGACCTCGGAGTGATTCGTGGGTGTGCCTCACGCCAGTATCGATATTTGCAACGACAATCCCTTCTCCTTGATATCCGGAGTCCCAGACATGTCTCACCCAAATTCTCTGAATTCCCCAAGCGTCTGAAGTTTCCCTGGTGGTTCTGTTTTGCAGATCCTGCTGAGGCAGATCAATATGGGCCATCGGCTCCTCCTCAACCTTGGACACGCCGGGGAAGCTGGCAATTGTAGTGACCAAGGCTTCATCGGCGTCTGGGATGTACATTTGGTTGGAAATCCAGAATGACTCGGATTGAACTCCTTGGCCGTCCAGGAAGCTCTGTAGTCCTGCTTGAACCTCTAGGGTGAATTCTTCTTGGGCGGCTGTTTGAGCAGTGCGCTTTTCCCCATCACTGGAGAAATTCATCTGGTTGATTTGGTCAAAGACGGGTTGCATGCTTTGGGTGAAGGAGACGACGACGTTTTGGGTGTCCCCGTCGAGGAACCTTCTTTGGAGGTGGGATGTGATCACTCCCTTCCCACTGGCACAGGCTATTAGACATGCGCCAAGGAAGAAGGCGATCGCCGATGGAATTTTATTTCCCATTCTATTCCAACGTAGATTGGTAGAATTAATCCAGTTTATATTTTCGAAAATGCAAACGGAATGAGAATAATGCTGGGAATAACTCTACCTTTAAATGATGAGTAGAGTTGTTAAAAGCTTTTCCTCTGATAATAATTTACTGTTGTTCTAATTAGACATATTTGTAATTAATGAACTATCTGTATGATGGATTTGAGTAAACCGCAAAATAATGCAATATGATTAGCCATATGGCTTGTGCCCATTTATTCTCTATTAATTTTAATTGCATTGCAACTACCCATGTAAGTCATGTAATTTATTTTAAAACATCTTGCCATTAAGATAAAAACCAATTTAGCGAAAAACTGTTAAAATAAAATATCTGGTAAAAACTCTTGAATAGACCATGTGATTCAAATTGGAGGTGACGCAATACAATTTTTAAAAATAAAGCATTTCTGTATCCCGACAGTTTGTCTCTTTTAGGACTTGCCTTAGAATATTGAAAAAAGATATATCGAGCAGAGCTAGAGTCAACTGACTTCATATACGCAATATTCAGTATGCATAAGACGTGAATTTCCAGTCCCTAATAGTTCTGACGAATTATCGTCTACCTCCACTTTACGTCCCTCAGCTTTTTAACAAATGTTATACATTCTTGTATATCGGGGATTCAGGGATCCTACATATTTCTTCATTGCCTAACAGTTATTGCCCACGAAACAGAGAAATATGCAAAAAAAAATATTGCAACTTAAATATATTGAATGTTATTACTCGTTGCATTGTTATTTTATTTTGGGGTAATGCGATATTTTTTTTTAAATTAAGCAATTTCTTAGACGCAGTGTTCCCTGATAAAATATTATTCGGGAAAAATTCTGCGAATACAACAACAAATATACGAGACAAAGTACAAGAATAAAACAATTTTTGAAGCTAATTATCGGAAATATTATTTGAGACATATTGTCAGAATGGAAATATTCATTACGTGAGATACTTTCCCAGAATAAAATATTTTTCACTATTGCTTAATGCGTCACTTTTTTTTGTTGACAATATATCTCACGGGGCAGCATATTTTTTTTTAAATTTTCCAAAAACCTAACTCATTGTGTAATTTTGTGCACTTTTTGCAATCCTATAAAAACACAACGGAGCATAACAGATATTATTACTGATGTATCCTCGTCGTCAACCTCGTCAACTAATTGTCAGGGTTATTCGGAATTTAAGACTATTAAATATCAGTTTGATAATGTTACCAAAGTAAAAATTGTGACTAGATTAACTGGCAGAATAAACAACCTTTAGTAATATAATTTGATTTCCCCTAAATCTCAGTAGTTTTACGTAGTCAAAGTAATATGCATGAAGACGAGACTTAATTATAACCCTTCCTAAATTAGTAGTGGGTTTGATAAATATCTTGCATTGCCCCCAACTGCAATTAACTGGCCGCACGCTAACATTATTCATTGCCCCTCATTTCCAGCTAAAATAAAATAAACTTTCGTTAGTTAATTCCCGATAATGACTGCCAATCAAGTTTCCACTAGTTCCTGCGAATCCTGGAGAGTAAGACCAGCTTTATATTTCTGCAGAAAGTGGAAAATCAAATATTTGTATTACCTTTGACCATGTTTTTAGACAACAGGTTGTGAATTAAAATGATCCGCGTACCTTAAACATGTTGATTTGCATAATGCTATATTTATCCTTCAGCGTTCTTCTGCTGAAAATGGATCCTTTCATATTTGTCGTTCAGATGCCGACACTATTTAACTAATAATTTAATTTAACAATCAGCACATTGTTGATCAAAAACATCCTCTTCAGTTCTTTCCTTCCTCATCCTGTTCGGCAACCTATTTGTTAAGATAAGACAAGGATGAAAAATAAAACAGGTGATAACAAATGGTGATGATAAAATAGAAAAAAAAACATTTTACAGCAATAGTCAGCAATGAGTTAAGAGATAATCAGCTCGGTTGAGGTAAATTGTTCAAATAAGTAGTAGCATGACAAATTAAGTAAAATAAAAAATGTGATACTGTTGAGAGAAATTTTTTGCAATAAAAATACAGTAATAACCTTCTATGTGCTGACTTTTAATTCTGATTGGGGATTGTCAAATTGTCCGAAGGAAAATTATACTATATAAAAAATCCCATTTTTCAATTAACTCACGTGGTGTTACCTGTAAATTAATATGAACTTGGGGGTAACTTCGGCTAATTTTCAATTCAATAATTTTATAGATATTGACACCAAATTTAAAAAAAGCGAATATGCGTTTAAATAAAAATTTAGCACATTGTCGACTTATGTACTTTTTGTACTTTTTTTGTCTTTTTTTTTTCTTCTAGCTTCTGTACTGCGTCCACAAAATTTTGTTTCAATCCAATTCATTTTTTATAATATAATTAATTACAATTCTGTCTCAAATTATAAATTTCTCGCAGTGCCCCGACCCGACTGCATTTAATTGACAACAAATTCTGATAATCAATGTTTTTCCTCATATTCAACGCTCGCGATCTAGTAAGATTGATTAATCTCTGAAAATGATTACCAATTTAATCAGGATTATGTATTCTGATGTCGGTCCATAAGGAAATTATATGAACTCCTCGGTCCTTCCCCTTCCCCTCAGAAATGAGATTGGAATTCGATCTGGAAATGTTAAAAAGAATTTATGGTTTAGCCAAAGCTTTAAGTTAATAGAAATATGAGGATTAAGTTAAGGGTACCACTGAACTATTTTTTTTACATGAAAAGATCATTTTTAAATTCTAAATGAAATACCAAACCAAACTCAAGTTATTTTTATATGAATTTTAAACTTATGGCAGTTGAGTTATTCTCACGATCAGTTTGTTTTTTGTTGTTGTTTGCATAAGGGGAAATAATAAACTATTAAAAGAATTGGGATTTTTTGGCTCGTTCAAAAGGGTACCATAAAAATTGACAGATGTGACAAATTTGATAGGAGAAATCGTTAGAATTAAACAACTTCTGAAAAATGTCAGAGTACAAAAATAATGTAATTTAAGATAGAATCATAATACATAGTTTTGCATTGTACATTTTAATTTACCCCATATTGGAATCGCAATTCTTAGACTACAGGCAGTAACAGTACCAGTTGCGGTAAAAGTTAATGATAAAATATGACGTACTACAGGGGATATCTAATCAAATTAATACATTACGAAAAATTTACAACTGACCTGATTTAATTTTTACAAAAAAAAATCACGGCCTTGCATTTATATTTAATTATCCCCATGTTGCTTCACAGCAGTTCTCGAATACCTTGGCACATGCAAAATATTCTGTAAAGCCTAAACTTTGACAATTACAATAAAAAACAGACACTATTTTATTCTATTGCAATTTCGTAAAAGAAACTTTCAGTTTGTATATTGATATTGTTAACTTACCCGTAACCCATGCCCACTCATAAAAACTCGAATCCAGTAAAATGAGCAGTAGCACAATTGGGATGGGATGACCATCTAATTTTAATCTGCATTCTCATATTTGTCAACTATAACTACGAGCTTAGAAGAAACATCTTATTTTGGCACTTGCTAAACTGAAACCAAGAATAAATAATTTATATTTATTAAATTGCGATGCAGCCACTAATTTTTAGCAATGCTTAAATATCAAAACACCAATTATACTTACACGATTGATGGCTAAATTTAAGTTTACCGTTAAAATAAATATGTGACTGGCACTGAGGATGAGTGATAATCAAGTCCAGCAGGTTTAGCTCACGTTATCAATTCATGCTCGTCTTATCCTCTCTAAACTCCCTCATCATCAAATATGAGACACTTAATTCACTGATTTGGATTGTATGTATTATATTATATGTTACTGAACTAGGTAGTGGATATGTGTGGTAAAAATGTCAAGAGAGAATGCTTCAGATAAATAAAATATTCGACATGAGAAACAAGCTTGCCTGAATAATTGGATCAACATCATTTACTTCACCAACATAAACCTACCCCGGGCGCTCCACATCAAGCATAGGAACTCGGTCATCATACACGGAATAACGACATGGATCTTGCAGTTTTATTTTGGAACTGCGACGGGCTGGTAAATGATTTAAATTTCGAAAAAATTAAACTTATAAAACAGAATAATTATGATATTTTCGGGGTGGTGGAGACATGGTGTACGAAAGAAGATATTATAAAAAAGCGGTGGTATAATGATTTATGTAAAAAATACTTAATTCTAATTGTAGATTCGATGAAAGTTAACAAGATGGGACGTGGCATGGGTGGTTTAATTATCGGTGTATCACTGGAAAAATTTGATTTGCTGACTTCAGATTTGGAGTCAACTCATGTAAATATTAGGGTGAAATGTAAATTTTCGAAAAAAGTGTCCAAGTTAAGTTTTGCTTATGTCTCACCTGTTAGAAATTATGACAAAGAGTTTGATAAATGTTTAAGTAATCTTTTAGCCTTTAGGCCGCACATTATAATGGGCGATTTTAACGCTAGAATTTCGAAAAGATCAACAACGACAAGTAACAGGGAAAGTAAAGATAATACATTGAATAAAAGGGGAAGGGACCTAATATCAAAAATATTTAATTATAAGATAGGAAACGGTGCCCTTCCTGGCGATGAGGAGGGAAATTATACATTTGTTAATGCAAATGGCTCTAGTACAGTTGACTTGTGTCTAATTGAAAATATGTATTATAATAGGGTTACTGATATGCGAATTAATTACAGTGAGCTATCTCATCACGCAATGGTAGAATTGAAAATAGGAACAACGATGAGACCATGTAAAACATACAAAATTAAAAAAATACGATGGGATGAAAAATTTAAATCCACTTTCCTTAAAAAAAATGTCAACGCTATTTGGCAGCGGGGCTGTAATTAATCTTGATAATTTAAGCAATGTAATATATAATGCAGCTTCACTGGCAGGATTGAAAACAGAAATAGTTGTGAAGGATGGGGGTGACCAGTTACTCTGGCAGGACAAAGAGTTATCGAAATTAAAAGCAAATTACAGACATCACGTACGTATTTTTCGAAAATGTAGCTCAAGTGTCGACTTTGCGAAATTTCAATTTTCCAAAACTGAAATGCTTTCTGCCAAAGCAAAATATTTAGAAGCGACAAGAAACAAAAAGAAATCCTTTTTCATGCAGATCCAGAAAAAATTGATCGATAGTAAAAATAGCAAAGAGTTCTGGGCTGCATTAGATATTTATCGTAGGGGCAGTAATAAGAAGGTATACGGTAAAATATGTATAGAGCAATGGAAGGAGCACTTCGAATCAGTCTTTTCAGAACGTACGGTCAGGAACAGTACATGCATCGAAAATAATATTATTGAGAGTTCGTTAGACTGTGACTTCACTTTACAAGAATTAAACTATGCTATTAACAAATTAGGATTAAAAAAAGCCCCCGGTAGCGACGGTATCCCAAATGAAATTTGGAAAAACTTTCCATTCTCTGCGAGAATGGAACTCGTTAATTTATTTTCGAAAATCCTACAAAATCCAAATGAGATGCCGGAGAAATGGAGTGAAATAGTTACAGTACCTATATTTAAAAAAGGTGATGTAAATATTGCAAACAATTATAGACCTATTTCCATATTGAATACAGTAACAAAGCTATTTACAACTCTGCTAGTAGAAAGGCTAAATAAGTGGTGCGAAAAAAATGAAAAAATAAGCGAATTCCAGGCTGGATTTAAATCTGGCACTGGTTGTGTAGAGCAAGCTTTTGTACTAAATACATGCATTCAAAACCAATTAAGATTTAAAAA
>JAQIXQ010002328.1:0-10951 GCA_034700485.1 Pseudosinella alba | reverse complement strand
AGTGAACAGGAATTAAATATAGTTTTGAGCATATTTTGTATCCTACTTAGTCGTCGCATGGATCGAAAATTAGAACGCCAGTCATTAGATTAAAGAACATACGTCTACATTCTCCGCATAATATCGTTCCAACTTGCGACCCTGAAGAGCAAGCGGATTCCGACCAGGACGACAATATAACGGAGCCGACCAATGATTTAGCAGACAACGACCAGGAAAATGTTGAAACCCCATCAACAGAACACAATGTCGATTCCAGAATAATCTGCAAAAACTGTAAAGAGATTGAAGACAAAGAGACTGATGATGATGCCATGGACTCAAATGCAATTTTAAGTCCATCTAACAGCGGCCCGTCAACACTCCCAACATCATCCACTACGAACAGTGTGATTGACGATGGAAATAGTGACAGTAGCACTGATGACGAAAGCGACGAAGGGGAAAGTGGGATTGATGATATTGAAGGCGGAGTTGAGGTTTGGATGATAATTTTTTATTCAAGTGAATGATTAGTACCTGGTACAAAAATACCTATTTTTACAATTATTGGTATTATAATGAAATTCCAGAACATGAGCCTATCTCGCGTATATCAGATATCGAGATCAAAAGCCGGCCCTGGCCACTACTGCCTTGCCATGATTATAAATATAAATTCGGCGATTGGCCAAGATGAAAGACCTGGGTCCATCAAAGATGCTGAGGCACTGGAAAAGGTTTTTCCAGAGCTTAAGATTGATATCTTTCAAGGGCAAACCATTCACAATCCTTGCCCCAATGAAAATGAACAATATAAACGGGTATTATATTTAATCTATGTAAACAGTTATGATCAAGTTATAATAGCTGTGAGGAAGATTTTATAGATTTATGTGATTTTGCTGCTTCCCAGATTTTCTCCACTGAGCTAAAGGAATTCAAGGCGGAGTTGATCCGGCAGGACTACGGATCCTGTATTGTTGTTTACATGGGTCACGGGCAACAAAATGTTGTCAAGTTAGGAGATTCGGAAACAATCAACGTGTACAAAGACATAATGTATGAGTTCTCTGAGCGAAAGTTCAAAGAGTTTAGGAACAGGCCGAAGATCTTCATTTTCGCAGCTTGTCAAGGTGTTCCGGAGTCTCCGAAAGGGTTCAAATTAAACAGTTCCTCGCCAATGGCTGATATGCTTTGGGTAACACCCTGCCTACCAGGCCAGACTTCAAAGAGGAGGGAACGAAAAGGGACATATTTTATTCAGAAGCTTGTTGATAGTCTTAGAAAATTCAAAAAGAAGCCACTGCTCGAAATCTTAACACACGTAAGTAGCTTATTTATTAAATTATGGACATGTTGATACACGTAAAGATGAAATAGTGCAATGAGAGAAAATAATGTGATATTTACTCTTTCCTTTCCCTAGATGCAAAATGCACTAAAGTGGGACAAACGGAAGACGGGCTACTTCATTCCCAACGTTCATATTCGCTGTTTTAGTAAAACCTTCTTTTTCCCTCCGGGGCTGAGAAGCAGCAGGAAATGAAAAGGGGACTCGTTGACGACCAAGGCTAAGCATACGCTTGCTCGATTCCTGTTTCCACTGGGACAGTAAAGACGTAAAGACGAATCAACTCGAGGATTTCTTATTGTATATGTACAGTTAGTTAAATTAATTAAACATATTATATCATATCATGATTGGATACAATAAATGTTCTTGTCACAATCAATTAATAATTATGAGTGATGCTATGACTTGTTGTAAAAGACTTCCAATTGAAAGAGTCACGCTGTTAAAAGGAAATGTATTGTAATTTTAATGGCGTTGTTAAAAACATGAGAAGTTAATTGAACATATTGATTTATATATAATATTAATATTTATAATATAATATTATATATAATATATAAGTAATTGTAATTACATTCGAGTAACTTCCAACTTTATAACATAAAGTAATAATCTTGTAGTGATATTTTTAAAATTAAATAGGGACTGAGGGGAAGTTACTTCTTTCCTGGATATTATTTTTGTTGGTTTGAACTGTAATTTGATAGTTGGAAATAATTTTAGCTAACTGTTGGCCTAGGTGCAGGATATTTTTCTCATCATCATCACCTTAGGCAAGCTTGTCAATAGTCATTTCCTTTTCAATTCTTTGTGTTGTCCACAGTTTATGGAGCCACCACTGGTAAACACTGTAGACTCCTCTGGAACTTGTTGCGCGGGATCATGGCATCTTCATATGCGAATCAGACTAGGTATATACATCTAGGTTGTTGGTTGGGATGAGGAAGCACCACCAAAGTCATTCCCATCACTTTCTCCACTATTTTCTTCTCTTTGGATTGCAGGCCTGAGTATTTGCACCAAGGACAGGACGAGGATCAGGACCAAGGCCGCCGCAACTATTGCCACCATGGCCACTTTAAAATATCCACCAGGTTGAAGCTGTTGCTGCTTCCCTATTGTCTCGTAAGTTACGTGATTACTTGGGTTCACCTCCGTCGTCCCATAATATGACGACAAACTGTTCCCCTTGGTGAGGTTGTTACCAATAATTGGGAGAAATAACAGATAGGCTGGAGGATGGTCAGTGGTGAGGGAGGCGGTGAGGGGGACTCTTTCCGGATTTTTGTTCATGGTTCCTTTGATTTATTAAATTACTATTTCACGAATTACAGGTGATAGCCGTTCAAGTTCGTTAAAAAGAAATAACTACGCAAAAAATGGGTGTATCTTATTTCTAAGGTGAATAGCGGGCACATGATCGATAAGCAAAGTAAATATTTTTCACCATTTCTATCGACTTATGTTCCTGTGACCATATTATATATTATTCCTGTTGACTACGCCTTCCAGTTATCTACCTTATTATATATCATACAGATAAGCAGAATAAAGTTGATTACATCCCAACTTATACAAGCGTGAATGGCCTAGAATGGGTATGGTACATATCATCTATTAAAGATATTATCAACCAACGTATGAATGGCTTTTTTCTAATTTCGCGAGTTATTAGACACTATTTACTATTTTCATCACAACATTGATAATTTAAAGTTAACTATATAAGAGACGTTTTAAATTTATCGTTTTTTTTTGCTGTGGATGTTATAAACTTGTTGTTTTGTGAGCTCACAATAACTGGACTGATTAGATAAAAACACAGTTGCAAATTGATTCTGGGGTGAATGAGACCATGAATCTAGGTTGTTGGTTGGGATGACGAAGCACCACCAAAATCAATCAGATCAGTTCCCCCACTACTTTCTCCATCTTGGTTTGCAGGCCTAAGTACTTCCACCAGTGACAAAACGAGGATCAGGACCAACGCCAAAGCCACAATTATGACAACAGCCACTTTCCAATATCCACCGGGTTGAAGATGCTGCTGCTGCTTCTCAACTGTCTCGAAAGTCAAGTTTGGGTTCAATTCCGTCGCCCCATAGCATGACGACAAATTGGCCTGGTATGGACTATTCCCCATAGCCTGGAGGCTGCTCCCGATTATCGAGGGAAATAACAGACATGTTGAAGGATTGCCCGGGGTAAACGAATGGGTCAGGGGAATTCTTGACAGGGTCTTGAACGCGAACATTTCTCCTGGATCTAATTAATTATTAATTACAGTATCAGGAATTAAATACTGGTGGTGATATAAGCTTAAATAGAGGGAGGATCTGAACATATAATATCTCGATTGATTATTCACTTTGCAAAAAAAAGTTTATATTTGTATATATAAAAAGTCCTATATTTGTATATGGGACCCAGAAACATGGACAGGATACATTTCTTGTTTTCTTAAACTACGCAAAAACTTTGTCGGGATCGTGTTTGGAAGGTGACACGGGGGCACATGATCACTAAACAGAATAAATATTTCCATAAATGGAAATAAATCAATGTAAATACATTGATTTATTTTCATGTGACCATATTATGTTTCATGTTGATCACGCCTCCCAGTTACCTACGTGTTGTCATCATAATAAATTTAATGTATTATACAGATAAGCGTATAGCGTAGGATGGCTAAGTCCTCTGTTGCCTCTGCTCTTTGATCTTATCCCTCAAAAATCAATTAAATTTGTCTTCATCGTTGCATCCACCACCAATACATAACCACTACATATATAGCTGTGGACAATTTTATATGAATGCATAATCTTCGAGAATGGCTGAACTTATCATTAGATATGATGTATTATATTATCTCTAAAAGAATGGGAAGGATGATAATGATAAGCTAGTAACAGTTTTACAAATTTTTATGTTAAACATTTATTACATGCCTCATACGCTCTACAGATATAATATATGATATGATGGAGTTTAGTGATAATTTTAAATTTTACTTTTTTAGTGTCTGCTTTTCATTGTTCTGGTCAACGAGGAATGAGGAACTTTAGCGTATACTTAGCCGATAAATATACACCACACATATAAACGTATAAATTCAATATTGGTTAAGTTGAGATAAAGTATTGGCGAGGCAAAATGACTTGTTTACCGGATTTATCTATTTACGATGGGTGATTGGACTGATGCCTGGTCTCCGCAATAAATTTGACATGGTATGATATGGTAGTGAATTGCATATTGCACGCTGTGTGCAATCCCAAGCATGTATATTTTATTTCACTCCTTCGGGCTTTCATTACCTGAGTGAAAGTTGTTGGGAGAGACACACAATTATTTTCATTTCCAGTGTCTAAGTGCATATTTCAATTTGCTATTTTCGCAAAACCAGTTATCCTATAATATACCTACCAATAAATATCCAAAAGGCAAAGTCCAAGGAAAGCATGGCAGAGGAGGTTATGCCGACAGGAGTGAAATCACAGGAAGGTAACGGAGCCTCAGGTGCAAGTTTGGACATTTTCTCTACGGAGGATGGTCTGAAACATGCACGAGGGATTTACCACAATGTTATGCGGCGCCACTACGACAAAAAGAAATTTATGAGTCCAACCAAACTACAACAAATTCATTCACAGATTAGGAATTCCTTGATAAGGCAGTGCGAACAGATCCCGCCCATGACCACACATCTTAGCAAAGAGGATTTGGAAAATGATTTGAGTGATTTGTCGGAAATCTATCAGTTCCGCAACAATTTGAATAATACTTCAGCCGATGGGGTGACAACTTCAACAATCGGGATACAATTAAAGGGAAAAAGTTGCTGCGTGTCAGTCTTCCACCAAGGTCAAGTACACATTATCCTAAATTCGGAGCGGGGTGGGAATCTTAAACTGCCGGCTTATGTGGAATTCAACTCAAATGGTTCTGAAACATTTGGACATCAAGCTCAACTGAATGCAAAGAACAACTCCCCAAACACAATTTATGATTTGATCCTACTCATTGGCCGTGCATTTGCTGATGCGGAATTTCAAAATGATATGAAATCCTGGTCATTCACCTTTCAAGAGGATGAAGGCATCCCAAAGTTGATGGTGCATGGGAAGCTCATCCATCCTGAAGAAGTGTTAGGAAAACTCCTGGCACACTTACGGGGAATGGCGGAAACCTATCTGAAATTGAACCCGGGAACAATTACAAAAGCTTTGGTTGCAGTCCCGGTGTCCTTCACCGATTCCCAATTGCAAGCTACAGAAAATGCCGGCAAGTTAGCGGGATTTGAAGTGACTCGAATTTTAGCTGAGCCGTTGGTAGCTCCACTTGCGTATCACTTCGAGGGAGACAAGCTTATCACCAAATGGGGGAAAGTGGTGGTTTATGATTTTGGTGGTGAGTCCTTATCCATAACTTTGTTGGATACGGAACCAAAAACAGTGTTATCCCTTGAAGTACTTGCTCTTGGGGGGCAAGACCTTGACCAGAAGATAATTGAATACTGCGCATCCTCCTTCCAAGCCAAGCATGGAATCGATCTGTTTGCTGGGAAGGGTTCGGAACAGGGGCCAGAGCGGGAGGAAGCCGAAAGACGACTAACCCGGTTGAGGGGTCACTGCGAGAAGGCCAAGATAGAATTGACATCCGACACTACTGCACGCATTTTGGTTGATGGAATTACTGAAGCACTGGATTTAGATGAGGAGTTGACTAGGGACAAGTTTGAGGAGTTGGCCAAAGATCTCTTGGACAGCTCCATCCAGCAATTAGAGAAAGTATTGGCTACCGCCAGTGTGGTCAAGGATGAAGTGAAGGCGCTTGTTTTAGTGGGAGGCGCGTCAAAAATTCCGAAAGTGGAGCAAATGCTGGACGCCTTCTTCGGGAGGAAGCTCATTAAAAATTCCATCAAACCCGAGTTTGTCGTGGCAAATGGGGCTGCGGTGGAAGCAGCATTACTAAGTTTAGAAAAGAAGGATTCTGAGAATCCGGAAGCGGAAGATGGGGGGATTGTGGAGGGGAGGGAGGATGATGAGCAGGAAGATCTCGACCTCTCCCAAGCAGTTCTTGAAGAGTTTGAAATTGCCAATACCAGACTGTGCATAGATGCATGTGAAAGGGAATATAATGACTTGATGAAGATGGAAGCTGACAATGTTGAGACCGTGACGAAGTTGGGGGATGCCCGTGAAAGAGTTCGTGGACGTCTTACAGAATATACGAGGAGGATTTGTTCAATTGGGAACGGGGATGAGGCGGTTCAAGCAAAGCATGATGAACGGGTTGGCCATAAGCAGGACCACGCGTCCCAACCAAAAAGGCTCAAGTGGCTAAATCAGAACAGGAATGACGTAATGAGCACCGTCGCATCCAAGACCACATCAGAGTTAACTTCCATGATGAATTCGGCTACGGAAAAATGGCTACGGGATCACTTAACCCCTGACAATATTTCGGAAGTGAGGAAAATTTACGACCAATTGTCCAAGGAAGTCCTCGGAGGGGAGGGGGATGCCCCTTCAAACAAATTGCTTTGGGGGAAGCTGCAACACATAATTAGGGAGGAATGTAAGCTGAGCTACACTTGCTACCTGGAAGTGATTCACGAGAGGCTACTCATGTTCTACCAGGCCGTGGAAAGTAAATTCACTTCCCAAAGCTGCTTCACCACAGATGAGCTGGAGGAGTGCTTCCAGGTAGATTATGAGAAGGTGTCCGAAGTCTTGCTCGGGAACAACTTGGAGATCTATCAGTTGGTTGACGTCGGATGTGAAAAGCTGATGAGCTACTTCCGGGAGCAAAACAAGGAAATCATTACGAACGAACTTCTCCTAGCAAAAACATTAATGCCTGAGATCCTCAATTTCTATGACGAGGAGATGAAAAGGTTCTTGGACGAGGATATTTATCCGCCGGGGCATCTCAAGGGAATTCATTCCTGCTTAGTGGACAAACTGGTGGAGGAACTACAAAAAGCATTCACATTCATTTCAGCAAATAATATCTGCGAAAATGTTGTAGCAAGGTTGGATAGTTTGAGAGAGGAACTTGGGCAAAATTTTACAGCGCATTTAAGACAAAACCAAATAAAATCTAATGTGATCGAGGAAGAACTGAGCAAGATCACGGAGACATCAAAATCATCATACAAAAATTTGGTGGATGTCATAATGGATAAAAATCCTGATGGATTGGATCCGGTAGAACTTCAAAGGGAGCACGATAAAATTGTGATTAAAACCATGGAAAAATTAAGGATGGAGGTTCGGGAGAAGACAAGACAGAAACGGCAGTTGAAAGCATGTATACTATTACTCAAGACCCACATTGATAAATACTGGGCATTTACATCTGAGCTGAACAACTTAAACATGAAAGGGAAGCAGTTGTCGGAAGATAAGGAACGGAAACTTTCTACACAAGTTGGGCCGTCGGGACAAGCCACTGATGGTGATGGAACCCCTGGATTCACAGGGATAGCAAAAGATAGCGAATTAGAAGGGCCTGATGATGCTTTCTCTTCAGCAAAGCAGGAATTGCTTCGCCAATGCCATGAGCTTCAAAGCCAACTACAGGAAGGGATTGTTTTTCAGATCAAGTCGAGTGTCGTGAAGGGTATGTTTGAGAAAAGGATTGCAGGTGCAATCAATTGTGCCGAAAGTCCAGAGTCCACTTTGGACCAGATTGAGGGTCACATGGCAGAGCTGGCGAAGTGGAGTTCCAAGTACACCAAAAGTGAATAATGCGATGAGGTACGTATGTACTTGGCTGAATAAAATTCTGGATCATGTCCTAATTGTTTGTATAAGTTTTTGCTGTAAGACTCTTCTAGTCTATTACACAATAACACAATTTATAATTTTATTATTTCCTGTAGTATTTTCGACCTCATCCGCATGACACAAGGCCGTGTTATCTTACATCCCCATTTGGAAGAAACCTTAAGCAATTAAATTTATAAAACATAGTCAATAATAGTAAGCGCTTTGAATATGTAAGCCTGTTTAGTTCCATAATCTTATTTCCACGTTATGTAATACATATTTAGTATGGCTTGAAAATAAATAGTAGCTGACAAAATGCAACGTGTATTATTATAATGAAGCCTTTATTTAGTGATTTTTTTTGGCAAAAGAATTGCTTTTCGACATTTCGTGTCAATAGTGATACAGACAGACATAGATCATATAAAATCATTTTACCTTATTTATTTGTCATCAGTCATCACCATCGCCCTGATTCCCGCACCCATTCTAAACTTTATTATCTACGTGTGGCACCGGTCAACACCAATGAAATGGCAAAAAAATGTTATTAGCTTTATTATTTTGTTTAATCATTCGTACAATTTCCTGCTCATGTCGAAATTGAAAATACTTATGCATGTGAATCACAGAATTACCTAGAATTACAGGCCGGAAACTGATAACACTGATGATAAGTTTTTGCCAAAAATGTTGATTGTCATTTAGCATGAAACATTACATCATGCGCATGAGCGATAGTATACAATTGATAATTTACTCTTATCACTCTTTCAGTCTGCAACATTTTCATTACTTTAGGATATTCGGATATATATATCTCAAATATGACAAGTAGACAAGCAATTTTTTTCCTGGGAACTGGGATACCGACTATGATTGATAGGAATGATGTAATATTGGTCCTGTAAAAATAAATGATGAAGCAAAATTGCAAGATTACGTAATTGACCGAACAGTCATTTGATCTATTTACTCGAGTTGGTGGGTGTCTGGGCTATATAAGTGCGGTTTATTTTTGTCATGTCGCTTCGGCTGGATGATAGTAGTTGATGGAAAGTTAAGTGGTTATTTCGTCATTGATCGGTTTTTACTATTGTCGTCTACTCAAGAGTACTGCTGGCTTCTACATAAAAGCTTTTTGAAAGTAGTTCCCCATCCAGGACTAAACCAATTTTGTGATATTATTCACTTCCTATGCCAATTTATCTGAAAGTTGATGTTTTCGAAAATAAGCTGTTATCGTTTCTGGAAAACATAATTCAAGAAAATTGTGACAGATAAACATGGCTACAGGAGGGGACTTACAGGGCAATACTGGGGATGCCAGCGCAAGGTTAACAGAGGCAGATATATTTAGTAAATGGAAATGCCTGAATCTTGCAAGACGGACTTACCACAATGTTATGAGGCGTCACTACGACAATGACAAACTCATGCATCCGGCAAAACTGAAACTAATCCATAGACAGATACAGAATGCACTAGTTAAGCGGTGGGAACAGAAGCCACATTTGACAAGACATCTTAAAAATGAAGACTTGGAAATCGTTTTGGATAGTTTGTCCGAAATCTACAAGTCCAACAACAATTTGTACCGAACCTCAGCCAAGGATGGGAAATCTCCAGCAATCGGGATTCACTTAAAGAGAAGCAGCATCAGTGTGTCGGTGTTCCATCAAGGTCAAGTTCACATTATCCCAAATCCGGAGGAGGATGGAAACCTACAGACTCCGGCTTATGTGGAATTCAATTCAGAGGGCTCAGAAACCTTTGGATTGCGAGCCCAGCAAAATGCACGGAGCAACTCTGCAAATACAATATATGATTTAGGGCGAATCATTGGTAAAAAGTTCACTAATTCTGAATTTCAAAATGATATGAAAGCCTGGTCATTTACGATTCAAGAGGATGGAGGTATCCTAAAGTTGATGGTGAATGGGAAGCTCATTCATCCGGAAGAAGTGTTCGGGAAACTCTTATCCCATTGTAGAGCGATGGCTGAAAGACATTTGAACTTGAACCCAGGATCAATTACAACAGCCTCCATAACCGTTCCTGTGACCTATTATAGATCACAGCGGCAAGCTACAGAAAATGCAGGCAAGTTAGCAGGCTTCCAAGTGGTTGAAATTATGACTGAACCCTCCGCAGCACTATCCGCTTACAACATTGAGTTGGAAAGGATGTTATCTTATCATTATCATAGAATTGTTATGGTTTGTGATTTCGGTGGCAAGTCTCTGACTATGACTGCGATGGAAATGAATGAGAAAAGTGTAAGATATCTTAAAGTCGTTGACTTTGGTGGACAGGACATTGACAAGAGGATAATGGAATACTGTGCGTCCTGTTTTCTGGTCAAACATGGAATTGACATATTTGCTGGTATGAATTCCCAGCTTATCCAAGAGAGGGATGAAGCGAAAAGATCTCTAACAAGATTGAAAGTAAACTGCGAGCGGGCAAAGAAAATCTTGACTACCGCATCTGTTGCTCACGTTTCCGTGGAGGAAATAACTGAAGGATTGGATTTAAATGTGGATATAACCAGGGAAAATTTTGAGGAGTTGACCCAGCCGGACTTTGGCCGCTTGCTGGGGCAGGTGACATCTGACTTAAAATCCATTCCGGTGGATAAGATTATTGCTGCTGTTTTAGTTGGAGGGTCGTCAAAAATTCCCAAAGTTCAGGAAATGTTTGAATCCGTCTTTGGATCAAAACTTGTAAAGATGTCTATTGACCCCGAGTTTGTTGTTGCACATGGGGCTGCGGTTGCTGGAGCATTACTTAACCAAAATATGATGGATCAAAAAGACCAAGAAGATTGTGACAA
>JAQIXQ010002327.1:0-10952 GCA_034700485.1 Pseudosinella alba | reverse complement strand
CTCCACACTCACTTTTTGGTGTAAGTTATCCCTTCCCCGCTAATGTGTTATTACCACTTGGAGCAATAAACACGCAAATTTACGATGGGAATGTAAACAAATCACCGGGCATAATTTCTTTTCTGGGGGTTGGCTCGTGAAGTGAACGCGAATGAATCTAGAATCCACACACGGCCCATATAATTCCTATTTTGTAAACATGCTTGTTTTTGGTTTATAGTTGTGCAATATTATGAAGGAGTAGGTATTTATGTATGTGCGAGTGAACTCTCCCGATTTCATGTCGCTTTTTTATATGCTTTTCTCTTTTCAACTATATTTTTTATTGCAGGGAGGATAATGATCCGGGAATTATATTCGGAATTTCAATCAAACTTGAGGGAGTTGGGGCTGAGCCGAGACTAACTTGCCCAGGCTTAGGTATATTATTTCCTTCACCTTCGCCACAGAAAAAAAATAATCGAATTAATATTGGGAGGTGGTGCGATGGAGGAGAAATAAATGGCTAATTTCATAAATAAGTAGTAATGGCTGGTTCAGGATCGTGACAGATGTTCCCTTTAGTATATTTGGATGTTGGATGATGAACGTGAGTAAAAATTTGTTTTATGATTTCTTAAAAGGAAAAACGGGAAAGGGGATTAAAGGGGGGATAGAATAATATCAATAAAAATATTTCTCACTACATTCATAATTCATGTGGTAATAATCCACTCCAAAGGAATTCTTCATGAATATGATGAACATTTTTTAATTTGATTTATGACTTTATTTGAAGAAATTTGTGATTCCCGAATTCTTATGTAATCCGCATGTAATCCTTGAGTAGTCAGGATTCAATTAATCCGACAGAGAGTAAACAACTTGTTTCCCCCTTCGAAAAATATGAGACGTTGATGAATTATTGGAAGATGCTATTTGCTCCTTCCCGAATTCCTGTCATCGTCCAAAGTTATTGCCAAAAACGAGGAAGTGAGTGAACGAGTTAATGTAACCGATCTTTTAGATGTGCACATGTTTGCATGTTGCATTAGTATGAAATAAAATATTTCACTTTCACATTTTTAGGTAAAATGAAAATAATGCTGATCTACTTCCGTGAAGATGCGTACCATAGTTGTTTTTGCCACAACAAATGTCAATATTTTTGTCTACGTATATTTAGTACGCAAACCGCACGGGGCATCCAGTTTTTATCTATTTTCTCGATTTAACAAAATCATTTTCTGATAATCAGTCTCGTCAACTTTTCAAATATATTGCGGAAGTTTATTCCGATCGCGCGATGATTGGAAAGGAAAGTTTATTAGTATCTTAGAAAGAAACGAGATAAGATCTTCCACGTCGTATCTTTTATTTTGAACATTCTTTTGCACAAAAAATTAATAGGTGGGTGACATGGTTTGAAGGGAACTTAAGAAAAGTTGTGTGTGAAATTATTTCACTGAAATATAATGTAATTTTTGCCGTTATAGTTTAGGTTTGGAGATCTGAAAGAGTAATATATAATTATAAGCACTGGAACTGATTTGTTTATCCTGATGATATCATTACAAATCACACTTCTATTTACAGAAGTCACCATTAGCATCAACAACTACTGTCAAATTTGCACTCATGTGCGAAAATGAATATCAACTCATTACATAATTTTTGAGACAGCCAGTACACATCTGACTGCCAAATAAATGTCAGGACACCTTATCCCAGTCATACACACACGTGGAGCAATAATGAAAACAGGTTTTCCCTTCATATTAAAAAATGTATATCAGTATCGGTACACATACCAGAATCAGCATTCGTTTTGCTTTTGCATGGCTTACTTTTATCCTCACTGCACCAGTTTTGTTTTGGCAGGCTTCGTCCCGTAAAAACACGTAGAAGCGGGCTAAACTAAGCTGTTTTTGTAGAGCACATGCTAAATATGCAGCGATAAGAATTAGGGGAATAAACGAGTTTAGACGGAGGACCATTTCTCCCAAATCTGGTTCAGAGATTCTTGTCTGGATTTTTTTATCATCCAATTCGAGAGCCATGCCATATCTACCCTCCCCAGTCTTACATGAGCTTGGAATGCAGTTAACAAAATAAAAAAAATATATCATTTCAGCCAACAACACAGACATCTAACATAACATACAATTGAATACTTTGTGACTCAAGTCAAGTTTTACAGACTGACTTGAAAAGAAAATGGCACGGATGAAACATGGACTGCGGGACGAGCTCGAGGAATTGGGAAAGTGAAGTGGAAGGGATGAAACTTTTCAAAACAGTTTACACATCTTCCCCCAAACTGGATGAAATAGAAATGGAGAGGAGGAGAGGAAAGTAGAGCAGCTCGGAAAACCACTTCTGGTCATGTCCATGTCAAAAAAAGGAAAAACTATGCCAAGTCAAACGAAGCCAATCCAGAAAGCAAAAGTGAATACAGCGAAGCCCATGCCATTTATACCAAACTCCACAAAATGTAGACTTTCATTAATGTCCCTGTGTGTGTGCACTTATATGTAAAAATAATAATAAATAATGTATGCCTATTTTTAGCTCATGTTTATTCAGGAAATTAAGTTTGGAAAATCATCAAGAGAAAATTTCCTTCCATTTCCTATTCCATCAGTGGCGGAGGAACCTATAAAATGCAATCTAGATGGAGACAAGACTACTTTTGGAAAATTGAAATGGCTTTCATCACAAACCATCGCTACTTGCTACATGGTCCACCTTCATTTCATCTCCTCTTATATGGCTCCATTTTCTTCTGCAAACTTCAGTTATTTATTTTCCCATTTGCTTTCTGCATCCGAATATGGGGAAGAGGGCTATTTTATACAAACAAACATAAAATGTTTTTGCCTTTCCCTGAGAGAAAACGATTTTTTTTGTTATGTATGCTGAGTTGATGTAAACCTGATCATTCGTTCGTGTATAATTGAATGCATCACTGCATCATCAACATCAACATTCCATTTAGCATGTAAACCCAGTCAAGTCAAACCATGAAAATGGCAACGGCAGTCAACCCTCATCCTCGGTAACCCAATCTCAATCCCTTGCTGACTGATGATCACGCTAACCCTTCTGATTGCATTTGACCGCAGTGGAAAATGGATACCTTTTGAAATGGAAAATGTAACCTTTTCCCTCCCATCTCCCTCCATCTCTGAAATAGGTTTAGAGGGGAAGACGAGAAAAGGTGAGATGAGTTCAATTCAAGCGTATCGCATCTTTCGCAAAATTGTTTAGGCTTATGTTACATTACGTGCGAAAATGTACATCTAGCCATTTCTCATATAGTCGGACCGGGACTTTATGGCGAAAATGAGGACGACGAGGATGGAGTTTTCAGAATGATTGATGCCTCTCCCCCTCCTCCTCTATACTCTTGAGAATCACCATCATCATCATCATCATTATCACCATTTCAGTGATCAGGTCCTGGCCTGGGCGCAATCACAAGGGCCTCAGTCGAATTTCCAGATTGGTGTTTCGAAAGGAGTGAAAACTGTTTATTTATTTGATTCAGAGATATAAGTAAGTGAGTATTTGGATATAGCTGGTTGTAAAAGTCAAGTCATCGTGATGTATCGTAACACTAACAGTTTTGCAGAAGGGTAAAAAGTTTGGAAAACAAATATAAATGTTCCACTTCCTGGTATGTTTAAGCCAGCACTTGTGCTTTTTTGGTCTAGACTACTTTCAACTGGAAAGTCATTCCGTTTATGTAATTACTGTGAGAAAGTTTAGGTTTCAAATTGCAAGTGGTTTCCCCAGCTTGACACCCAACATATGGCTGTCAAGACTTGGAATAATATTGGAAACCAGAGAGGAAGAGAGATCATGGAAACTGGAGGAGAGGAGAGGCGTTCATTTCATTTCATATCAGTTCAAGTAAGTTGAAGCCCAATCCAAACTTGAACCTTTTTTCTCTCTGGTAAAACATACATATCAGGGAACAAAACAAATACTGACAGATCTATCTGGAGTGGAGTGGCTTGAGTGAAAGAACTTGACTTAAGTTGAGCTTGAGTGAAAAAGGATTGGGCAAAAAAGTTTATGGCAAAGCAATTTCGAGATTTCTGATGATGTTGATGATAATGTTGACTGACATGATATGATATACATGAGGGATGTAATGGGAGAAGATTTCGTCACGCTGCAATTCACACAACATTAACTTAATTTTAAGTTGGTTTTTTCATCATGTAGATGCGCAAATTCCTAACTTTAAATAAGTTGCAGTGTTTAATAAATAGATAGTTAAGCTAAATGTAATCATGGGGTCAGTACAAGCCACACTTGTAGGACGGACAATTTTTACAAGCTGAGATTACATGTATTTACTCATTCAGATTTCACAACGGGTAAATTTGGTTAGCGTTGACGACCCTAAAGGTACATAAGCAGCAAATTTGTACATATTCTATTCCAGATCAAATTCATGTAGGGTATACAAATTAATGTCCCGAGCAAACGCATTCTATTCTAGGTCAATTTAAGCTATATAATCCATAGATTCAATAGAAGTTCGAAGAATCCACTACAATCGTGCATGTGCCTATGCAAGTACAAGTGATTTATATATTTACGTTTTAATGATGTATTACGGCAATGACAAGATCATATTCTCGATCAGCATATTCTAGCATTCCCCAACATTTTAATTTAGAAAGCAAATCATGCATGATATTTCCGTTCGAATACTTGCTCTCCGCTAAAATCGGCGTTGGTTTTCTCTTTCGTGCCGTGTGTGTCATGTCCGTATGTGTACAAGTCTATGAAATATGGAACTGCATCTCATTTTCTCCTTTCCATTGCATTGTATTGACTCATGTAATACTTGAAAACAAATCCTACATATACCACAAACAAAAATGACCTATGTCTCTGTCTCATATTTTTCATTCGCATTTGTTGGTACTGAAAAGCAGCCCAATAATGACGATCATCATCTACTCCTTTTTCCTATTTATACTTTTGCTTTGCATTTCATCATGTACAGGTTCGAGAAACAAAAAAAATGGTTAGTCTATGCCCAGCCAAGCCAGGTCTCACCACACCGCACATATTTTAATGGAGTACGTGCACACAACCGAAATTACTTTTGAGCTGATGATCCCTGCTCGGAATAAATAAGAACGGTAACAATGGAAGAAAAACAAATGATGAGGAATATTTTCTATTTGGATACCGTCATGATATGATCATGATTAAAATTTCATCGTCATCATTCCAATCATCAACATAGTCATCTTCATGTTTACTGTTTTTCAATTCAATTCGAAGCGGAATCGCCATCATCATCATTGTATTGCAGTGATAAATGAAAAATGGAATGTAAACAGCAGCAGTGATTGCTGGGCATTATTACATTGCATTGCATTGCAGTATCAAGGGAAAAATCATCGACCACGGTAAAAAAAATCGGGATGCAATCCCCATCCACCAGCTTGAGAAGAGTGATTGGGGGCAAACAAGGCCAACGTCATTTCCCCGGATTATTACATGCCAGGTTATATTCTATTGCCCGAACATAACTACACATCATTCTGAAGTACTTATAAAAGATGATGAAAATATGCTTGGAATTTATAAAATAGGGAAAATATAACATTTTTCATCAAAAAATCCAATCTCTCTGCCTGATGCTGTTATTCTCTGATTTGAACCTGCAATAAATATTTTTTACCTAGTGCCACCAATTTGTACAAAGTAGTTTTTTTTGTCCTCTTGTTCGCTCGTAGAGCTGTACATAGTGAAGGGGTACAAATTATATTTATTAAATGAAGCCAGAGTCAACCCGGCCACCACCACACACATGGCTCATGTTTTTTGCCCCTGACGTGATGAGAAATGGGTGGATGAAAAGTTGACTAAAACAATAGGCCATATATCACTTGACAGATGGTGTTTGCTTGGCTGCATGCAACCTGCATCTCTGCAATCCAATCCATATCCGACGAAGAAGGATGACGTGAAAAGTAATCTCTGATTAAAAAAATGTTGGTGACGGTGGTGCCGGTGGCGGCAGTGGTGGTACTGGTGGTGGTGGTGGTGGTGGTGGAGCAGTAAATATTATATCCGACCATCTTTCCATTTCCATAAAATCTTATTGGGAGTCTTCTGGCATCAGCCTCAGCTTCAACTTCCACTTATTTTGGTTGACTGACAATGAGAAGGATTGTGCCAAAAGTATCATCTTACAAAAATCTTTCCGTTTGGGTATGGATCATTTCCTAAATTTGAGATTATGCTACTTCCTCATAACTACATAAGAAGCTGAGGAATTCAAATGAGATGAATTTGGTCCCGAAAGCTTATCTTAGAAGTTAAACTATTCGAGAAACCAAATCAAAAATTCTAGCGGCAAAATAATCCTTCCGGTTTCATTTTTCTTTTGAGAGAAAAAAATGTACAATTTGTGTACAGATGAAATACATGAAGATGATAATGATGACAAACGGAATTCAGCAAATATATTTAATTCTTGGTGAGAGATCCTCCTTCCTTCTCTCTGTAGATAAGATTGTGATTACGAGTTAAAGCCAAACAAACGAAGAATGTTTTTCTTCTTCTTTGGATGACATGACTATGTATGAGCTCATACAAGCAATAATCATATAAAGTGGAGAATTATTAAAATTTCCCCTTCTAATTAGCAAAGAATTCAATGTTGTAATTCAAGTGACAAATTTTCACAATTGCTCACCATCCAATAAAATAACAACGATGTTGCAAATCTCAAAATGTCTCTTGACTGGATCTTCTAACTTTATGGGCCATCTCTCCCATTCCTCCTCGATAAGAAAAGTTCAAACTTGAAGTTGACTCAACTTGACTTGACTCATCGTTCACAATTTCTAGAATTTACGTTTCCCAATGCTTAATTTGTATTGTTGGTATTTTACTAATGACAGTCATAAATGCAAAGAAAGAGCTTGAACCTGGCAAGCAAATGCTAATTTAAGAGAACGACTCAGAAACGGACCTGGCTTGGCTGAGCAAATGCAATATGGGCCCATGGTAATAGTTGATGATGATCCTGATGACGATGGCGATGATGATGATGATGCGGTGGCACGACAAGAAAATGGCATCACCAGAATGTATAATTTCTTGGCTTTGGATAGGGAGAAACCATCGTAATTATATTGACTTTTCTTGTTCCCCATCTCCCCCCTCCTCAGACGAAAGGAGAAGAAAATTAAAAACCAATTCCGCATTTGAATGACTGGATGAATATACATTTTTAATGGAAATCGTGTATAAAAGTCAAATAAGAAGAGTGGGTAATTGGCAAGACTTGTCATGCCATGCCAAACGACCAGCACCAGAGTCAGGACGGGAGTGGGGGAAAGAAGGAGAAATAAGAGTGGCCGTTTCTGTGCCAGCTAACGATTAACAAATGAAGGAAAAAAGGAACGTTTTCAGTCCGTATCCGTAAATATATTTATGGATGTATGCTCAAGTAATATCATCCGTTCTGACTTCTTCTCCATCATCATCATCACCATCTTATATAACATTTATCTCGACCTGAAGAAAATACCCAGGATAAAATTTCCTTACCCCTTTTTGAAAGAGTTCACATAAGAATTCTAATGGCTCATTCTTTCCTAATCTTGGGAAGATATGCCTTTTTTCTTTCTTCTTGGCAGTTTCAAGAAAATGGGTATAGGTTACCTACCAAATAGGAAATTATACAGTTGTGTTGTCTACAATGAGCAGATATATATTTTGCGGAGAAAACTGTCCATCAAATGTTTTGCTAGGGACCTGCCCACTTGAAAAAAATATGCTTGGATTTGTACTTTTATTTTTATACTTATGCTAAATATTTGCAAAAAGGAAGAAAAAAGTTGTTTCTGATATGATGATATGTCTACTTTAGAGAAAAATTGCCTTTTCCCAGTTTATCTACTTAACTTCTCCACATTTCAAAGGGATCCGAGAACATCCTCCTCCTTCTTTGTCTTGAAAAGATACATGAGTATCAAATAGGCAGTTTCACTTATAGTAAATACAATAGGGAAATGGGTATAAATATATGGTGGCGGTTTAGGTTTTGGGATGGGATGTGATGCGATCTTAAAAAGATTATCGAGTCATATTCTATATCATATATTCCTTGACTTGTTTAGCTCTGTCAGTGTGCCTGTGTGTCACCCTCACCAAACAAGCATCCCCATGGTCTTCAACAGCCCCTTCCCTCTTGTAAAAGACGCTGACGTGACATTATCTACCGAAGGGATCTAAACATGTCATATGTCACATTTGGTACGGAATGTTCCGTTAGCGTTATCCTTTTAACCCAAGATATGGTGATGAAAGCCGTTCAGCCCTTAAATTGTCCATTAAAAAGGTGAAGTGGAATTGAAAGTCCCTTTTTATTATGTATCTTAAATTTTCAGGTTTCCAATGCTCATGTAAATATATTTACATATGCAGAGGGGATCATTTATTGCATTATAAAAACACCTCCTTTTAACCACTTCAAGAATCAAATAAAAAACTCTTTTTCCATTTCCTCATGTCAAGGGAGAGCAGCATTTTACACGTCAACTCATCCCATCTCGATTCCTTTCACCGAAGTCGATAGCCGACCTCTCCTCTCTCCTCCTATTGCAATCAGTCAAATATTCATGATGAAACCACCACCCGTTTTATAACTGTCACGGTTTCACCGTATTCAATTCTCGATTGCACTTTAGATCTGTCTATCCATGTGCACCAGTACCACCATTAAAAGGGAAGGCATCCGATCATTGATGATCATGCGATGGCAAAGATTTAGAGCCAAACATGTCAAGTCGAAACCAAGAAAAAAACAAAATCCAACTCCAGGAAACCAATACCCTTCAATAAAAAGATATGACCAGATATAAGCACATCCTCATTCCTGCAAATGATGTGATGTTTTGAGAATTTAAGAAAAATATCTTTCTTTAAAAACTCAAAAGCCAAGAAATAAAAGGAGAAGTCGTCAGTCGTCCTTTTTGTTTTATGTGCCAATAAAAACCCAGTGAAAAAGTCAGAAACGCATATTCCCGTCCACATCCACATCTATCCCATATCAAACATCAAAACAAGCCAATAGCTTAAAGAAAAATGGTAGGGGAAAAATCCATAAAAAATTTGAGTTGAACCTATGCGTGCACGAAACATAGTTTGTGTGAGACGGTCTGATGTTGATTTTGATGTTGATGTGACGTGATTTGAGCATCTCAAGAGCATATAACTCTTTTTTCTTAAAAAAATGTTTATATTGATTTGATGACATTACTTGACCCTACAAAGAAACAAGAAAAAAAGAAGATTCCCATAAAGTGCATTTTGAGTCTGTGAGTCAGAGTGGGTCGCTCTTAAAAAGCGGTTAACAGGTCCGGTCCGGTACTTTTTTATTCCTTTTAATCTAAATGGCTTTTGGTACCATCAGCTTGATCCTCTTCCACTCATTACAAATTTTATGTTGAAATAAACGGACATATTTTTTCGTAATACTGGCATATATGGCAAAAGATCAGTGATCACAGGAAAATATAGTCACCCGGACCGGCACCATCAACTTCAGCATCACTCTCATCCTCATCAGCATCCTCATCTTCATCATGACATGAGCATTTGATACTCCATTAGAACCGCTCATCCTTCTCTCAGGTATAAAAATCAGGGTAAGCAAATTGCTTACATTATTGTCCTCCTAATTCCCATCACAAAAAATGCTGACTAGATAAGGCTATTTTCTTCTCCATATCAGTGGTATGACCAGTTTCACGACGGGGATAATATAAATCGGACAGCCAGCAACTGAAAACCCGCTCGTTGGTCATTGCTAATAAAAATTAACGTTAGTTATCGAGCTAATCAAATTACTCAAGAAAAATCACAGGATCATACCCAACTGGCCGCAATTCAAAGTTAGCCTTTTCCCGAGAAATCCACCCACCAACCTATTCGTATTTCTTATTACAGTTTAGCTTTATATTCTTTTATGAACGTCAAGCCCAAGCTTTGATATTGTGCCTCAACCACTGTCTACTTCTCATACCGATACTGATTACAGATAACTGATAAAAACTAACTTTACACACGAGAAAATATGGTATTTTACAAGCCAAACGAGGGGAAAACTGGAAGCTATTCAAGGGAATCTAATAAGGGGTTTTAGATAACGCCATTAAATTACCTATGCATATTCTCCAATATAGTTTAGCGGCTATTACTATTACTACACGGGATGATTACTATTACTATATTACTATATATTGTGCCGGTGATAGCCAGTTCCTTTTCTACCTTGTTTAGGATTATAACCACGAACAAAACAATGCAATATTATGTTGAGAGATTATTTTTTATCGAAATGATTAAAAGGTAAGGTGGAATATGGGATTGTCTTGTTGACTTGGGCTTTGGCTCTCGGCGAAAAGAAACGGATACCACTTGAGCCACCACTCCTTATAAGAATTATATTTGATTTCATTTAATCGTCTGATCATCTAATATGCACGTTTGCAATAATATTCATTAGTACTGCCAATCCCGGCCATTACTTAACTTTCCCAATTTTTTAAATAAAAATATAGATAGTCAGTCAAAGGATTGTTTTCTATTTTGCAATATTACATAAGTTATTCGACAATTTGTTTAGGATCATTATGAATATCTTAAAGCTTCTATTCCTGAGTGTAAGAGTTTATAAGCTGCATTTATTAATTTGATATGGGATGATGATGAATCCTAAGTAAAAAAGAGTAACATTGCCTAATCCTCTCCTTAACTGCCAACCAAGACACGATGATAAAGTTGGAGACGATGATCAAATGCTCATTTTGTACGAAAATAAATTCGACAACGGAAGAATCCTGACCTGAACGAACCTCCGTACCTGACTGCACGCATCTAACCAAAAGTATTTAATATTCCACTCAAATACTTATCAATCCGGG